>VACF01000962.1:0-217611 GCA_006891605.1 Pleurozium schreberi | reverse complement strand
AGTGAGTCATATTTTGGATGATGAAGAATATGATTAGAGTGAGTCATATTTTGGTTGACGTAAATTATGACTAGAGTTAGTCATATTTGGTTGACGTGGATTATGACTAATGTGAGTCATATTTTGGATGATAAGGAATATGATTAGAATGAGTCATATTTTGGCTGACGTTAAATATGACTTTATTCAATCATAGTTTTTAGTGATGTGAAACGTGATTCTTGTGAGTCATATTTTTAATGTTGTAGAAAAATGACTTTTGTGAGTCATATATTTTGCTAATGCGAAAAATAACTCTTGTGAGTGGTATTTTTTGTCAATGTACAATATGACTCATGAGTCATATTCTTGGAATGATATGGTATGCTGTCAATAATTTCATTGAATGTAGTGATGCAAAAATGAATGTATCTCTTCTCAATGACATTTATTAGTCACTAAAACAAAACATGTCACAATGATTATTTTATAAATATATACTCTTACATGCTTATATGACCTATACTCCTTACAAAAATGTGAAGATGTTGTCTCTTTGATGTTGCAAGTAACCTCCAATAACTTCATTCCAACCTCCAATACCTACATGTACAATCAAAAAGATCAATTTTTAGTGAATGAATAATATAGCTCAACCATCTAAGATTTAAGGCAACAAAAAATATGTAGTACAAGTTTAAATTAAGAAAAAGCCTTCACCACTTCACCTCTAAAAATTGCAAATAAACAAGAAGAAAGAGTAGCAATGGTGATCGAGGGAGCAAATAGCAAAATTGAAAAATGCTAACAACTAACAATAAACAAGAGGTAAGATGCAACAAAATGCAACAAAAACACAAGAACAAGTGAAAATTAAGAATTTAAGATTCAACAAGACGTAGAGGTTGAGATACAACAAAATGCAACAAATATCTAGAAGAATAAGACCTAAAATGCAACAAGAAGAAATTAAAAACAAGACCTGAGATGCAACAAGAGACACAAGTGAAGTTGCAACAAGAAGAAACTAGAAATAAGACCTAATGAGATATTGAACCTCAAATTTTTGATATTAAAATCCTAAAAATTCCTAAAATAATATGAACTTGAAAAATACAATTATTTCAATTGTAAAAATCTATATTTAAAAAATAAAAAATAATATTCAAAATAGTATCCCATGAGATCTAAAATTCGGCCTTGCATTATGACATAGCACTCTTTTAACATAAATTTCAAAATTCCAAGCAATTTCCCAATTTGGAAGACTTTTACTTAAGTTTTATCTAACATAGCACTCTTCTAACACAAATTTCAGAATTCCTAGCAATTTCCCAATTTGAAAGACTTTTCCTTAAATTTTATCTAGGGTTGTCATGTAGCCTAGGTGTTTTTTCAGTGGCCTAAATCCCTTCTCATCTCCAGTTATACTCCACCTGAAGTTCAATATACACTTATCATGAACATTTTTTAAGTTAATCAAAATACGCCCTTTCATTGCATCATAACAAAAAGACACTTGCATATCATAGGGTGCAACCACCCATGTAGTGTACACATTTCTTTTGATTGAACTATATTCGTAAATTCTATTCAAACTCAATGTTCACACAATGCACAATAGCAAGTTAGCACAAAGACAACGATAGTCACATAAATTATGTTACATTACTCAGGTGCTCGTACACAACAGAAAATTACATGAATGAATAGGAACATGAATAATTCCGCAATTCACTTACAGAGCTAAAATCCATGATGAACACTGCCACACCGGTGCTGTGCTGTAGATACCCAAGGAAATCACACATCACGGCGGTTCAATTACCAGCTAGCGGCGGAACTAACCTTGCACAATTCCAACATATTCTCTGGAAGATGAATGCCAACCCCAGTGAATCGAACACCTAYGAAACGTCACTGTACTCTCCTCCAACCGGACGTTGCTACACTGTACAACCATTAATAAATCTTTATGCCGCCGAAAGAAGACTGCACACCAGAAAATCAGCTTGCCAGTGTGTGGCTAGCTACTGGACCCTTCATASTTTCAAGCTGCTAGTCTAGTTGACCTGCATCCACGCTCACTCCTCGCAACTAGTCAAACTCAGCATTCCTTTCCACTTGTGTACAATGGGATTCATATCAGCACTGTGCACCCGATACAATATCCTGTCTCAGCATGTGACTCAGTACGTAGCTCGACAAAGGGGCTGCTCAACTACGTAGTTGTCCTGTKAACAACACAATCTCTACAATGGGAGCATTTAAAGGGTTGAAGACACTCAAAATCGTCGTGCATGGTTCATGGTTCAAGGTTTTATCCCACCAACTACACGTACTCCACAAAATTACTCCAAAAACGGATTGTCATCCATGAACTGATTCTTCACGTTGCTTACAGAGAGCATGGCCATTTCTGGATCAAAGACACAACCATGCAACGGCGGCGAGTGTGGTGTCGGAAAACCAGAAATCAACACATCTCCACCACACGTGGGATAACCTGACTGCTGAGAGAAGCAATCTTGCTGGCGGTTGCATCCATTTTGAAAATATTTCGCATCTTCCCGTTCTTCCAACGTGCAATTTAATGAATCAAAAGACGAGTCGACCAGATWTGCATTGTGTGTACCTTCTCTATCCACAACCTGGGCCACAGAGACATTGTTAAAGCAGAATAGGAGCAAGACGCGCGGACTTGAGGACGGAAATCTGATA
This sequence comes from Pleurozium schreberi, assembly GCA_006891605.1. Classification (NCBI taxonomy): domain Eukaryota; kingdom Viridiplantae; phylum Streptophyta; class Bryopsida; order Hypnales; family Hylocomiaceae; genus Pleurozium; species Pleurozium schreberi. Next base: position 214,911 of record VACF01000962.1, on the reverse strand, counting down.
TATATCGAGCTGACATTAAGCATTAAGTTCGGCCCCCTCGTAATTGCACGTTTACTGTATAATCCAAGAATCTCATATCATGAATCCAGTGGGCAATTTCCACATCTCAAAGTTGCGAACAGAAGCACATGTACATTAGAAGCCAGAGGTTACACGTACCTGATGTGTGACGGGCATGATTGTAGTTTCAGACTTCATTTTACGAGTCGGTGAGTTTCCTCTCAGCTGCACGCCCTTGGAAAATAGTCCTGCAGGGCTTCTAACATTTGGTGGCACTTTCTGGCCTCGGATGACCTGCGCGAAAACCATACTACCGTCACAAAACAACTTGGAAAATGGAAAACTCGACCGTCAGAGAGCACAGGGCCCACTTCGCTTTCACTCAAAAGATTCGAAAAACACTCAAGTTGCAGYGAAAATGTGTAGCTGATAGTCTTTCCAAGCTAGATACTGATACATAATGATGACGTACATAGCCTCCTCGTTCATTTCGGTAGCAGAGCAGCAAGTCTCCCTCCTGAAGATGATGAAAGTTCACAAAATCCCCTGCGTCACTCACAAAAAACTCTGTAACATCATCTTTACTTCCATTAACCAATGGTATAACCAGATTCCACGTCATCCAACAGCTCGGAACTATAAAACGTTCAACGACGATGAAAGGCAATCTAGAAGTTGAAAGTTCGATTTCATGACGATGCATTGGAACGGGTCAAGTGTATACCAATATTCTCCAGCAGATACATCCGGCTTTTGTTGTTCGGCCAAAACCTAAAATATCCAACGAAAAATTACATCAACACTAATCAACTGGACTCGGTACCGCAACAGTCCAAGACATCAAGGGAGATATAGAAAAACAACTGGACCCAAGCCCCAGGTACGCAAGTCACCTGTAACAGGCAGGTATCTTCGACTAAGAAGTTGGTATCCTCGCATCATTTATTATGTTGTTGTACCGGATTAAAGCAAGAACATATGTTAGGTTTATTAAATAAATATGAGAAAAGTGGGCAAGTCATTTCTGTCAAATGAAAATCTTCTTGCATTTACCATCTAATCTTTAGCTAAGGCACCAAAGTTACCATATTCTATCTATACATGTCCCCCGTCAAAAATCTGTGGCACCTAGCAAAAATAAAATAAACACAATTCATTACATCAGATTTTTATAAAACGATATTTTATGTAAGACCCCCAAAACTAAGTCAGCTGGCCTAAGGATACCCAGTTTTTTAAAACCTTCAATTTAAGAAAATTTAAGTTTCTTTTTTTATATTAAAAAAATTCTATTGTCTGAAGAGAAATACGTTTTGAAATTTTCATCGCAAAAGCTACAAACTTTTGTTAAACTATAATGAACTATATCACCCGGCACTATGTTAACTTGCGTTATAAGAGATTGAATTCAGGGCATATAAAAACAGGACTTGCGCACCCAAGGCCAAACATTAATCAAACTCTTCATCTTCAAGAATGCCTTGTTACGGCCCCAGTGGAACCCAACTTACCTGTACCGAGCTGTCCATAATTTGCCACAATGGTAGTCCTCCAAGGATAACATGATACCCTCCCTCACAACCAAAAACGGAAAATGTCTTTCTGCGTCTTTCTGCAAAACTCAAACACATGAGTATCTTCAAGTTTYATTGCGGTGTCAATTATTTCTACACTCGGAAGCTGGGTGCATCGAGTACTTCCACAACCTAAAAATCTACACACCTCAATTCACCAAACCACTACTGGACGAAGGATTCATAATTTAAAAATGAACCATTCAATTGACCATAATGAAATAAATATCCAGATACTAATTTACTGGGTTATACTATTTTGAATACCCAGTGTGGCTTGAAATTTGTCGACTTCGGCATAAGGTAGACTGCTCTTAAAGCGACCATTTAAGAGCTGATTGCGTTTTCAGGGAAGCTAAACTCCTTGAAATAATTTTCAGTAAATTTTCATAGGAAGAAAAAAGATATTGGCATCTAACCCTAGTAGTTTCATATTTTTCTGACCTTCAAGGAATTAGTTACAAATTTTTGAAGTTGTAATGCAATGGTCACTAAAAGCAACCACCTCCTTAAATGTACATTGTTGGTACATTGAAGAAAGAAAAATGTACCTCTGTAGCATGATCGCTTTTAGAGCATGGGCGCTTTAAGAGCAGACTACCTTAAAGCAAATTATTTTGGTAAAAAAGAAAAGTGGCATGTGTTGTCTTGTGAATGGTGTGAGGTGATGTGGATTCCTCGGAATACAATGTAGGAATTCAATTGATAGCCGAAGCAAACCTTCACATATTGTATTTTTCTTTTTGAAACATACAGCCTTTGAAGCCTGTAGCTGAACTAACACAACACAATAACCAAAGCAACTTGGTGGAATAGCCCGGGAATTACACGGGAATTACACGCCTTGGGAATCCCCGTCACTATCTCCTCAAAAGAGAGGGTACATGTACATCATTTTAGAATTACCTGTACATGTACTAACAAATGAGGAACTATAACTCCCTCCTCATGCAATAGCACAAAGAGCCTCCATGCAAACAATGTCACCATAGAGAATTGAACTAGGGACTTCATGGATCCAATGGAAAGGTAGTTTAGAGTCATTGTTGACCACATACTGTACTCTTTGGTTCCAATTTCTAAAAAAGAAATGAGATTTTTTTAGTGAGTTTAACTTTTTAGTTTTGGCACTAATCCCCACTGCCACTAAGGACTCAATTCCATGTGGAGCTGGTGGTGGTGAAGCCCATTGATTAGTGGTGAAGTAGGGACTCCTGAAAAAATTAGATTTCCATTCTACCATTGATTGGTGGGATTCAATAGCCCTTACACCGTACACTTCAAGTCAGCTTGCATTCATCAAAATCACTCTATTTGTAAATTATTTGAATTTGTAGGCTCAAATATTACTATGTGACACCTATTTCTCCAAAAAAATACAATTATTTTAATGACGTGAGTTTTTTTTGGATGACGGAGTTGTTGCATCCTTCTTAATAGGACTCAATGGATATCAATAATATTGTTTTGTAGTTGAATTTAGATAAAAGGTGGTTCAATTAGATGGAAATACATCCCAAAGGATAAAAATTGGATGAAAATCATTCCCACTTGTTCATATTGCCTCACGCCTAAAATCTTCTTCTGTTCTAAAGTTTATTTAGCTACATTAATTGTCCTAATTATAGTTAGATTTTTTGAAAATCTATAATAAAGAAAATTGAAATTCCAACCATATGATTGATGGGTGTAGAGTATTTTTTCTTTGTTTAATTGACACATCACATGATTTGTATCAATTGAACTCATTATGTGCTTGAAACATTTTTGATGAAAACACAAGAAAACTGAAGATTATTAGTTATAATTTAACATGCAGGGGGACCAAGGTGTTATATCAAGGAACTAGACAGTGTTGTTGCGCCCTGTCTTTTGTCTTTTGTGTGGATAGTGTCATTGTTCAAAGTTAGTGGTGAAAAGCGAAAGCCTAATCCCAAAACAAAATATATAACAAAAAAATTGTGGTATTTTGAAATGACATTTATATAAAATAAAAAYATTGCAAGTGCAATTTTGAAACCAGTGTGGCCACACTTGTAGATTTTTTATGTTCCCACGGAGAACCTATGAATACCTTCAATTCCACCTGTAATTCTGTAACTCTTCAATTTACAGATATCAAMTGTATTTTTCAAGTTTAAAAGAAAATTCAAATGTATGCAAGTCAAAGTTTAACAATTTTAGTGTGAASCTATATGATAAACAAGGTTCACAAGCATGCCAAAGGTATATGACTAATAGTGTGGTAAAAATTTAATTAATTTGTTTCCAAGTTGAGTCAATACTTTTAGAAAAGACGTTCAAAGCTAACTCTAATGGGTTGCAAACCTTGAGACTAATCAAATTTTGGACTATATTCTGCAGCAAATTTTTGTAGATGTAACATCCCACATAGTACAACTTCTGTTTTTGCACTTTAAAAACTTCTTCAATTGTTCTTGTGATATGGCTTTTGGTATACAAATGTTTCAGACACTGACTTCACTGACTGAGTTCCGCGGATCATTGTGATGGGAGCTCTAAGTTGCTTTGGGGTGCGGCTCTTTAATCTTATTTAACTGGGCCCTGAGATGTTTACTAAGACTTACTCCAACATAACTTGAGGCCACAGAGCAGTAGCAATGTGTAGTAGACCTCTAGGATTTAACTGGGAGTGAAGAACTTTCAAATTTCAGTGGYCCAGTACAAGGTAGGCAYAGGCATACCAATARTGTTGAAAAAAATTGCTACATATGWTACAGGAAAGATGGTTCTCTGCAGAGAAAACCGCCCCCTTGGAAAAAATTGCGGCACAAGAAGAWAATGCTTTCATATCCACTATCGATGTGCACAGTACAAGCACACTATATTACGCAAGATATATATATGCAGTATGCTTGCAGATTATCCATAAATTTCATCCTCACCTCACCGAAAGTGCAGACAGAACCTGCTTCGATCTTRGAGATTGTGGTCCAAAYTTTAGCTYCTATGATCCCAATAGATAAGGGTGCAATGGTGGAGGTCTGTGACGCCGAGAGAGTCCTACTACTCGTCTATGGGCAACGATTGGTGACTGCAGATTCACAGGACCTGCACAGAAATAGAAAGGGAACAGATCAAAGCCTTTAATCAGTACCTCTCCAACCGAATTGACACCCAGTAGAACGAGGACAATATAGAACTAAATCTCACTTCGTAAAAAGATTGGCGAACAAGTTCTCAACGAAAGAAGATTGCACAATGGAGAAAATAGATACAGTACCCGGAGGAACAAAAGGTTTTGTGCCGGCCCAAACGCCTGGTCGCTTCTTTGGAAGCAACGGTGGAACACCTGCAAAGACAAAAAAAAAATCTTGAGAACTTCAATTACAAAACGGTCAAAAAATACATATGGCACCATCACGTTGTAGATAAATAACACCCAAAAGGAGACCAACAAGACCCGGAATCACAGTTCATATTAGGCAAGATCGTGTGCAGAGGCTTTACTTGTCGACTTTGCAGGCAAGAGAACACGGCCTGGAGTATCCAGATCCTTCTTGGTAACCTTGGTCTTCTTTACCTGCAATATATGGAGAGATGAATTACTAAGAAACGAAGACGACGCAAAGCGAAAAGCAACACTGTAAAATCTTGCAAAGTTCGAATTTAAGAATGTATGTTACCTTGACATCAGAACGCATGTTGATATTCGGTCAAGTACCAGTAAAACTTTGGAATCTTATAACTCTTGCGTATAATATCCAAATAATACACTCTATTTGAGCATATTGATATAAATGTAAATATAAATTGTTCCACTCTAAATATAAATTGTCACATTGAGGTGTAGTTACATTAGAAGGTACCGATACCCAAGATGAATGGAACACAAGAGTAACTGGCACGATGGTGGTCAAGATGAGTTTACCACAGTCCTTGCCCTTTTTAGGGTTAGGGTTCTCTTCCCCTTGGCGATCCCCAGCTCCTCAACCTCACCCACACTGTTTCTCAAGCTGCTCCTCCTGCACACAGCATCTGCGCTGGGCAACCTTGCGTTCGGAACGAATTCCTCATCGTCGTCATCGCTCTCTTTGTAGGTCACACCACTCCTGGCTTGCCTCGGCGGCCTCGAGACTATCCGGGAACCCTTCATTCCCGCACAACACCTTCTCACCACCTCTTGCTCACCCCGCCCCCAAAAATTCTCCAACAGAGAAAAACACTTACCCAAAGACACCACACCGAGCTCAGTACATCATCGCATCTACAATCCCATCTTTCAGAGATCCAAACACACGAGGATGGATCCAATATACCGTCCTATCAACACAACCAAGGCTAAGATCCCAATACAAACACCCCAATAACACCCCAATCATTGCACAGATACTACTCCAAAGCAACGTTCTCCATCCCAAATTCTTCCAGACTACATCAATTWTCTTAKCACGAGCCGCTAACACCTGAAATGGATGAATCCCTAAAGCCTAAATCACATTAAAAATTCAAATTCACGGAGAGAGACTCTGCCTGYACACCAGACTAACCACCAAATTCAAGGTCCTGAAAACAAAACGCAGTCAATACATATATTCTGAACCAGCGTTGATTCCTCGGGAAAGATTACAAAAAAATGCAAACGGCGGAGAGCAATTCAGCCTCAGGCAWGAGTGAGATTGAAGCTCGAAGAGAATGGCAGCATTCTGCGAGACTGCAATTCGAGTTCCCGCGCTCTGGCCTTCAACTGAGAGAGACGAAGCTCTTCACGTTCTCTACCATGGGAACAGACGCTCTCGACGTTTCAATCTYYAGTTCTCCACGCRGACCTCTTTAATATAAACGTCTCTGTAACTTAGTCTGTTCCCAATGAACCAAACCCTAAGAGAAGAGCATCTCCACTCCAATTACTCAAMCCATTAKAAACAATWGTGTAAAAAAATTAAATTARATCATTTAAAWAATTAAAACAAACACTAGAAACATWTATTTTAGTGGCTTGGAAACAAWTGYATTTTGAAGAAAGTGAGGAAATTTATTCTATGTGTATTTTTTACTTATTTCTCRGTCTAGTAGTCATCCYTATTTTGAGGTTTAGTAGGACCCCTTTTTCCAACCGCCAATCATATAAAGAAGATTTTGCAATGTGATGTTGTATATTCTTATCAAGCAAATGAATGACTCAAGCTTGGTTTTCTTCCAATGATGTTTACTTGCTTTCAATACAATATAGGTTAGAGTTATTCAACGAAAATTTACATGGTTAATATAATAGAAGATCTATTGATTTCATGGCAACTTCAGTATCATCTCTAAATGCTGTTTAACAAATTTTTAAGGAAAAAGAAATTCTTCAATGATTAATTCATCTATGTAGATGTAATGTCTATTCTTAAAATTCAATATCATAAATAAATAAATACCAAAATCATATAGGGATGTAAATGAGCACTATTTGTGTATAATAAACATAATAAAAATCTTCTAATATGTGCATAATTTTTTGATTCTCTTAAAATACTGAGTTGTTAAAAGCGAGGATTTGTAAGCTAAAGAAATAAAAAGTTTAAAGAACATTTTGAGTTTAGAAAACATTGAGCTTTTGGTCATTCAAAATTCAAATTCACTACTTATTTTCAACAAGCACCGCTTTATTTTTTACTTCCATTTTTTCACACCTAATGGGGGCTTAGTAGAAGCTACAATAATTATGCAATCTCCTAAAAATAAGAACAACTCACATGCTAATCTATCCATTTTCAATAAAACCCGGATTTATTTCGGCACAGAGGAAGTATCCATCAAACCTTTTAGGCCAATAGCATCCTTACAAGATTAACATATTTCCATACACAAGCCAAAAATCTAAACCAACCGAATCTTTTGGATCTAACAACTTGTGGTCTTGTAAAGAGATTATATCCTTACATAGAAAAAAAATAATGTTGTGAACTTTTGATCCMTTGGGTGAGTTGATACAAGAACCTCTTTAGAGAATTTTTTTGAACTGATCCTCTAAATAAAACAAATTTTGCGGCAATTCCAATGTCTCTTTTTTTTAACCCTAGATGAATGCTGCAAATACTAAGTATCCAATGGATAATAAAGATCCCGCCTTGGAAGACAAAAATGTAGACTTGTTCATCTTTGAATTTTTGTATAAACATGAGAGGCCTCGCAAAATAGTTTGACCTCCAATGAGTGTTCTTTGTTTTTTTAAGCAAATGATTAATATCTTACAAAAAAAGATGGTTCCATGATGATTAGCCCATCCTTCTAGGGTTAATTCCAATTACGATTTGAAGGTCTATTATTCAACACACTAGATGAAATCTCAGAGTTTAAAAGACCGCAAGTTCCCAGATTGTGGGAAATGCTATTGCAACACTATAACGTGGCTAGAGTTTGGCCATGTCATTTTATTATATCTTTTTGAAAGAATAATTTTTTCATAAATTTTTTTTGGGGGGTTTAGAATTTATATATATATATTTTAATATATAAACCCTAATAGCAGCCAAATACTCCCTCACTATATCAGGGACAACATGTAAAGCAAGCTTGAAACAATCTTCTAAAGTTCCAAATCTCCCCTACTGCATTGATCTAAAGCTTTAAAGGACAAGCTACTAAACCTAAAAATCATTCTCTTGGTTACAATGTGAATCATTGGCTCATAAAAATGCAAAAACACTCACCGAAAGTCAAACTATTGTAAAAGACCTCCCCCTTCCATAACAAAATTCCAAGGATGAATGGTTGCACTTTTGTCCTACATAAAAGGATTCTCAATCATCCATTGGTCAAAAAATAACCACGGTCTCCTCAAAGGGTTAATCTACAAATTTTCTCACAAAAGAATTGCCATTCATTTTGTGGACATTATATGGAATGAATGATGATTATAAAATGAACAATATTATGTTGTCAAGGACAAATTATATATAATAAGCCACTTCTTTGAGGGCAAATCCCAAAGTAAGGTGCTCCCAGACTAAGGACAAGGAACAAAGATCAACAACACATAATCTTCACAAAGAATCTGAAGGGGAACTCTTGTCTTGGTATATATTAACCCTTGAAAGGTCGTAAACAATACTATGATTCAGTGCCATCTCATAAAAAAAACATTGACCAAATACTTTTCAATATAAAGTAAATTAATGATCATGATAGTAAAAAAATAATAATGTATCACTATTTGAGGACGAAAGGCCTTGTCATGCCACTCCAAAACTCTCAAATTGCAACCATCTAACTTATAAAAATTAAGGCCAAGTTCAGACTACGATCCTCAACCAAGTCAGAAAACAACATGACCAATAGGATTACTCTCAACCAATAAGGTCCAGGGTCTCAACTAATAGAATTGACCGATTTCCAGAGTTTCTTGGTACTGGATCCTAGTTTAAACCCAATCCAAGAAAGAAGAATCTAACAAGAACAATATCTCTATTTTTGGTGAACAACAACATTCATAGTAATATTGAAACACAAATATATGAGCAAAAAAAAATATTTGGAAAATTGATAAAAGTGATTGCATGTTAACCCCTAGATGACCAAACTGTGTTTTTTGGCAACATAGCAATTTTGGGTAATTCACTACGAATGGAGTTTTTATTATTTTTTGTTGAAATTTTTACACAACATGTGTCCAAGGAATAGCTTTAGGGCCCAACAATTTTCATAACATTTGACTACACCATTAAAAAGTTATTGCATGATATGTGATTTCCTTTGAACTTTGGACAATCCGAGCAACCCAAAAAACTTCTTTAAAAATCACTTTTAGAAAAAGTAAAAATTTGAAATTGATTCTTTACAATTATATATAAGTGGAAAGCTTGAACCATTCCATTTGGATTAGTGAGCTAAAAGTTATGAGGAGTTCTAGTTTGTGGATAGGTATGGTTTGGTAATGGATCCGACACACTTTTTGCCTTTAAAAATTCATATTAATTGCAATTCATGCAATAGAAGTCCTAAAGTTTGTACAATCCCCATCTTTTTTATCAATACACCACTGAAAATATTTACCTTGCATTGCATTGCTCCAAATTCGTCCAAAACTCCTTATTCGGTCGATTATAGGTGGTTCTATCTTAAACCCAAGTCATTTCATATTCTTCAAACCTTCGAGGAATTAGTTACAAATTTTGTAAGTTGTAATGGAGTGGTCACTAAAAGCAACCACGTCCTGAAATGTACGCTGCTAATACATTGAACAAAATGTTTCTCTGTATCATGATTGCTTCTAGAGCATGGGCAATTGAAGAGCAAACTCCCTTCGAGCATCCCCACCAGGTCTTCTGTATCCCTTCCCCTATTTTCTTTTCAAACCTCATATACAAATGAGACCTAGCAAATCCTACAAACGAGGCTCGCGATTCAAAATTGGGGCGCAACTTTTCAAGAGTTCTGTAAAATTTAGGGATAGGGAATTTGGAAAAGCTTGGTATGGTAAAGGTTCTGTATTCCTATCTGTATTTGAGGTCCTTTCCCTAAATTTTTAGGGATAGGGAACTCACTGGTAGGGTTGCTTTTAGAGCATGCCCACCAAAGGCTTCTTTATCCCCAAACCAGATGGTTTTCATCCAAATAGGGAAGAACCCCTGCCCACGAGCATCTTGCATCTCCAAATTCTGGAGAATTCGAAGGCCCAATCCCTGAAATTGGATGGAGGATAGGGAATTGGGAAATGGTAAACCCTATTCTTGAATCTACAATTGTTGCATGATGTGTGCACCCATGATTTGGCATTGGACTATTACTTTTTCCTTGTTACTATATTTACAAGTGCATCTTGACTTCACTTGCCTAGATTTAGTATAAAGTTTTGATTTGGGGAAGCATAGGTGGGAAGACTAAGTGGCTTCCCCATCCCTATATTTTTTGATGAAGGATTGGGATAGGGATGGGGATGAGGCTGGCAGGGATGAGGCTGGTGGGGATGATCTATTTATTAGTCTCTATCCAAGGAGAGAGGCAATAAACCGTTTCCTCTTTCCCAAGGCCAATGAAGAAATTGTCACTGAGTGCATCGAATATCCCGACGGGCCTTGCCGCACTCTGCCACCTCTTACCATTCAACGAGTTCCAGGAATGATCCTCCTCAACTGTGTCTCTATCCAATGCTAAGTCGTTCAAATTAATCGATATCTTCACCCGTGTATCTCCGTTGATCCAAGGGATTACAATTTTCCCCTAATTTGTGTTTGTAAGGCCATTTGCACACGAAGAACTCAAGCTGGGAAGACAACTTCAATCGGGAGGAGCCTTGGATACCCAACTCGGATAGCTCGACCAGTTAGCCAACCAGTTAGCTGAGACACTCTTTCATCTCATCCACAAAAGAAAAAGCAACCATGTTCGGGAACACTTTGTACCACAAGAATTCCTCACACAGTTTCTCTCCACTGCAAAACTAGATTGACTCATTAATTCAACATGATTGAACCCAATAAAAAATCACTATCATTTCATATGGAGACGAAAATAATGACAACAGCATAGTGTGAAGGGTGCTGGCACTTAGTGCTTCATAATGTATTAAAAAAACTCCACAGTGAATTTTACAGGGGAGTAGCATTTTTTGTATCACTTGCTTCTACGCAAGTAAGGAAAAAACACTTCTCCGTAGTGTACAATACAGTACTAAATAAGAAAAAACTTGATGAACTACTGCGCCCATTAACAACTAAAGGAGCGTGAGAATCTTTACCTGTTGCACTGAATAATCACGGTTCTCGTCAACGGGTCGGTGATGAATGAAAGCATCACTGACTAGCGCGAAGCTTGCTGGAAATAAAGTTCCTTAGAACGAAAATCTGCAAGCATTTCATTAATGGAGATTGCGCCATTCCCCCATCTACCTTAGCACACGGTCAAGGAAGATGTGGAGGTCGTAAGTTGAAGGATTCGAGACCACGAACGCAAACAACGAAACTCCACTATCAATGGCAAGTAGCCCTTATAACATCCAAATCTGCCCTAGTCTACTCCATTTCCACTATCCCTCCCCAAGGAGTCGATACGTTCACAAGAATTTACAGCGACTACAATGGAAGTTTCTAGTTAGTTCATCAAGATTAATATCAGTAGCAGTGCCATWGTAGAAAAGAATTACAGTAAAAGAAAATCAAACATATGGAGCTTATACAGCGCAGACCGTGCTTCTAGACATCTGAGTATTTAAAAGTTCTACAAGACGTGTGCATTACAACATACTTAGAAACACGAGTAGGAGAACTTTTCACTTTAAGAAACAGGCAGGAAACAAGGTACAAAAGTGGATTCCAGGGATAAGAAAAACACAGGTTACAAAAGACTTAGTAGTTAAACAGTCAGTCATGGCAGTCACTACGCACAACAAAAGCTGACAAAAAAAGGATTCTGTATAAGACAAGTGTACATGGCGTCAATTCTAGTCAACAGATTAGAGCCTAAGCCAAAGCAGCCATCCACTCAGAAGTAAAGCACACTACCGGCTGAACAAGAAACCCTCTGGATAAGTCCTAACTCGGACATAGACAACATTCGACCTAGTCAATCCCTCATCAAAATAGGTTTCTCGAGTAAAAACCAATGTTAGCTACTCTCCAGAAAGATCTTCAGCACTAAGGCAGAGAAAGCTGGATACAAGACTCTTTGGCAAAGTAATCTTAAGCCTACTATAAGATAACCCGACTTACCTGCACAAGAACCAAACAATAAAGAATGAAGGAAAAATCAGGGTGGYCCTGGAGAGATTGCTAGACGCTTCAACCCTCATTCCTAATATTATATTAATAATAAAATGACTACATTCAGAAGTCCAGTAATTCATTCTTGAATAGATGAACATCCCTCGCTTTAAAAGAGAAGGGACAGAAATAGAMAAATAAGAAGCGAACTCAGGTAGGGCAACGAAAAGAAAGAATTCTAGTCTCACCTTGTTTCAAACAACAGCGAAGGACAGCGGCGTCTCACACTTGATCTTCTCTCCTGCAGTGAAGGATAGCGAAGTCTCACGCTCTATCTTTTCAACTGCAGTGAAAGATAGCGGAGTCTCACACTTTAACTTCCCTCCGAAAGTGAAGGATGGCGAAGTCTCATGCTCTATCTTCTCAACTGCAGTGAAAGATAGCGGAGTCTCACACTTCATCCCCTCACTTGGAGTGAAGGAGATCGGAGTCTCATACTTGACCTGATCTCGTGCCTTAGACATCTGAGGAAACAATCTTGATTGGATCAGACTAAGGAAAGACATCAGATWACCAATTGACATGAAAGAAAGAAGYCAATAGATCCCTTAAACGTCAGTAACCTCGGGCTAGCTATTCAGTGAGTTTCCRAAAACTGTGACGTCCAAGGGGCACGTACGCATAGCAAGTAGAAATTCAACATTATCCAGTAAGAAGCGGATCTACCACAAATCACTCGACACTTTTTGAGTCATGAAAACTGATTTCAGCTGATCTCTTGAAATGTCCGAATCTCTACACTCCAATGTGAGACTCATCGTCTACCAACCTTCGCAGGGAAAATAATCAAATATAGATACCTGAGAACCCTGGAGCAATTTGATAGCATGAACCAAACGGTGATCTCCAACTTGATCTCGCAAGTGTTGAATGAATTGGGGGCGGGTAAGTCTCCTAGCCTACAAAATCGTTCTCATTGGTTGGTACAACTTTATGCGCTTGAGTCATGTCAGAATGAATTCAAAACAGATCAATACAGAGGTATAAGAACGAATGTCCATAGCTACCTGAAAATCACGATGACAACTTCTCAAGTTCTCGAGCTTGTCGTCCGCCAGCAGCGGAGACAGAAGGAGGAAAAGATGAGGAAACCAGATAAACGGCGATGACGGGCCCTTCTTACAAAATGACCCCGCGGCGGTCCCACTTTTGACCTCATCACATTTCTGCATAATAGCACAATATACAACTGTCAACCCCTAMGTTTATATCAGAACATCTCAACACAACACCCATWCCCTCAAGTAAGATGGGCRCAGTAGTCTTGCATTAGATTTGTAGATAAGTGTGCTTTCCACACACGGCCTGAAGTTAAGGCGACATCTTTAGTCGTCAGACTCGATCTAGTTAACACCTCAGAAGCTGGTCACAAAGAATACACCGACCTGCCTTGCTGTATGATACCGCTTCGTGTAAGCTCCAGGAGGAAGTGCATGAGGTCTCTTTCCGTGATGCGCTGCCATCCGATCTGACCACATATCCAACAACTCAGTTCGAATGCAAGCACCACAAAAAACCCTTCAATTATTGAACTTCGCTGCTAATGCAGACGCAACACAAACTGTACCATAGCCCTTCTGGTGACAGCTTGAGTGGTATATCCTCAGGTCTGCTTACACAACGTCCTGGGCTCAGAGCCACTCGAACAAGTCCAAAAGGCCTCTCCTTTGGATTTTACCTTGGAGCACTTAGCACAAGTTAGGTTTGACGTATAGCTTGAACCGGAAAGGTAAAAMAGAGACGACGCACACGACGCACACCGGCATTTTTGAGGAGTGACGGAACTTACTGTGCCAGCAGGGAGGAAGCCTGAAGCTGACAACATATAACGGGAGGATGTGTGTATTCATGTGGGTCGACCACACGATCAGTCTCCTCGGACTCACCAAGTCATCTACTCCTGTATCGAACTCCTCACTGCTAGGGTGAAATTGGTCCGAGCCATACGCTACCAGCTCAGAAGCGCCTAGAACCACTTTGCACAAAACTRCGTGCTGCTCACCGTTTTCATCATTATCTGCGTAAATCGCACTGCATTTCCACAGACATAGAAAACTGTAACCCAGCCGCACCCTCAAGTCGAACAGAAAAACTTACTTCCATCCCAAACTTACCAGAACATAATAAGCATCCCAAACTATAAAAATTGGACCAAGACCCCTACAAAAAGGACAGTGGTTCTCAAAAGCCAGAACTACAATAATCCCTAAATGCTCACATTAAAATTAGTAAAATCATTTTCAGAAAATCATAATGATTAAAGTCCTTCCTCCATGTCACAAAACAATATAGCGCATTCTCTCGTCTCTTCCATGCCAATGGATGAACTGAGCTTCTCAAAATCTCGAGTCTCAAGGGGCCGGTTGTAAAATGTTCTCACCTAACATGCGAATGGCTTTCAGGTGCAAGATAAACACCCACGCCATACGCGGAGCCGTTCTTCGGCGTTCGGGGCTGTCCAAAACCGTGGAGAAAWATCCCCGAAACTCCGACCTTGCTCGTCCCATGCCAAGCGAACCGTTCGTTCTCATCTCCGCGAGCCTTTCGCGTTCTGGCTTTCACCTCCTCGAAAGCCTGCAGTCGTGCCTGTCCTCGAGCACTCGAATCTCGCGAAATACCCGTGACAACGGTGCCCGAAGCAAAATGACTAAGCCCTCCCAGAAACTTGCGCTCCACGTCTTGATACTCCTGGTCGCCTTTCTTCAAAGGGAGARCCAATTTCTCCAAAAGTGGATAGCTCGGTGGGGGACGCTCCATGGTCGTGGCTTCACATGGAGCTTGTCGTCGAGTTGCTTCAGTATCATCGACAAATGAATTTGGTGGAAGATACTCYGTTTGCATGCCAGTCTGCAGATAGGCACGTTACCATAATAATCAGGAAGATTGAATTAAAGTAAAACAAAATAGAAAGAATTTCTTTGTATATTACTCTCTCAGAACCCCCACAGAAATTTCGAATTTCATTTAAAAACTCTCCGCCTTCTGAAATATTACTTCCAGTCCTGAAGRCACAATCCCTGCAACTTGACGAACATCTAAACTTCCAATAATTTATACGTAGCCCCCTATCATATGGGACAGGAACTGATAAATAGAAACCTCATTAAGGTGATACAAGAAGAGAATTCGAGTTAAGAAGAGTACTCGYAGGTTCTCCATCTGCTCTGAAGGAAACGGCAAAGACGGATCTAAGAAAAGGTTCACAAACACACACATACCATGGCCCACTCAGGTCGCACTCGACATGGACGAGTCCGTTCGACATCCAAACAGTCCCGAAATCGACCAGCGCGCTTCTTTGAAGACGCGTCGACGACTCCCACCCCTTCCCCGTCCAACACTTCCGGGTCGTCCTCGACTTTCACCGCCGCATCAGTCCGACGCCCTTCGCACTTCGACGCCGGAGCAATATCATACCCGAGATCAAACACCTTGCTCTCGGAGTCCCTCTGAAAGCTCAAACACAAACAAATTTCAGCCTCTTCCAAACCCTAAGCAACTCCAAAACCAAACTCTCACACACCTCAGGCAACAAACCCTAGCAAACTCAAAAAAAAAACATGCATTGGAAAAAAACCCCGTACCTGCGGATTCCAGCAAGGAGAAGCCATTAAAAACGAGTCCGGAAGCAAAGGGAAGTTATTCTCGAGATGCCGTCACAGTACGAACACCACGSTAGGACAGGAGTCAGACAAACCACAACATGTCTTGGCTCTCAAGCAACCTTCTGACGAAAGTGAAAAAAATAAAACTCTCGAAAGCCAGAAAAGCACCCCCAAATCCTACATCGAAGCTTTCACTGGCACCACCACACTCCCAGCCACGACGACAACTGCGACGACAACGACGACAACAACGAGGGGGGGGAGAAATGGAACTCCAGCCATGGCGAAACTTAAAATGCGGTTACCGACAGGAGAGGGTGGGGAAAGGGGGGGCACAGGGAACCAGGGAGGGTTTGCTCATTCATTCAGCCAAGGGACGCAATGCCAATTCCGCAAGCGACGGCAAGGAAATGGAACCAAAGCGAGAATCGATAGGGGCAGACATGACAGTAGCCACAAACCAACGGCAAGCTGCGAAGGCAGGCGGCGATGGAGAAGACGCGGGTAAGGTAAGGTAAGGTAGGGCAAGACGACGGGTGGGGTTGTGCAACTGCAAAGGGCAGCAGCAAGGGCCGTGCTTGACGTGCGGCGCAAGCTTGAGTGGGCTGCACGTCAGGCTGGCGCCCAGAAGAAGGGCGAAAGACCAAAGACTTCTGGGCTGGCGGGGCGCTGTTGATTTCCAAGAGGAAAATGCTCTCCAAGGGGGGCCCTCAGCTTCAGCCTCGTGCCTCCTTTTTAACCCTTTTCATAACTCCTGGATCCTTTTCGAAAGGTTTAAGAACTGAAGGTTAACTCTGGTGTGAAAACTAACAACCAATGACCCAATACCACCCAAATGTAGGACTCTAGTTGATTCTAGAATAAGAATCTATGGTTACGATACATGCCTGAACTTGGCTTGTAGTAGAGTTAAGGCACAGAAAATTAAAATCATGAAAGCTCATAGCTTACAAAAGCACAAAATCATAAAAGTGCAAAGAAGTGTAAAGTCAAGAGAAGCAATGGATTTGCTATCTCTATAATATCATCTTGTGAATCGTCTTTAATATCACCTTAATTGCAACAACTACATTATTTCTATAATATCACCTTTTGTAAAAAAGTGATATTACAAAAGTGATTGCAAACTCCTTCTCTATTTTTGTAATATCACATTGTGTGAAAATACAATTTCTATGTATGCATGATTGAAACTATTCTTACTAAATATTTAAAATAATTATTTTAAAGACTTATTGAAATCATTATCATGCATTCTATTCAAATATATAAAAACTTTACTAATATGTGATACAATGAATGCGTTGCATAGCAAGCACAAGACCCTAGTATTAATGGTAGCATTTGTGATATTAGAGAGGGAGTTATGATTTTAGTAGTATGATGATGATTATATAAAATTAATTAAATATAATGGTTTTTCTCTGACAAGCCTTGATGGTGAAATTGTGGAGGATCCAAGTCACTAACTCCCACCGAAAGAGGGCTGTGCAGGCGCTAACTTGGCATGGATGGCATGGCCGTGACGCACACTTCCTCCGGAGTCTAGCTGGTAGATGAAATTCAAATCCATCCACCCCAAGATTTTCCTTGAGAAACCAAATGGTTTATTTAATTTGTAGCACCTAAACCCTACAAAGCAGAGCGAGTCGGGTCTAGGCTTGAAGCGGAGCACCATCAGGCATGTAGCGCCGTTTAGAGTGAATATGAAGGGGTAACCTCTAGTACTAGCTAGGACCATTTGGTTTTATAAAAAAGAATATAAAACGATTGACATTAGATTACAATTAAGCTTAGAACCCTAATCGTCAAGAAAAATTATAGTTTTTTTCTCAAAGAGTGAGAGTGGGTGGACAAGAGGGTGAAATTCCACTGAGAGCATCCCAACCCTCCATTCCCTTGGACCATCCCCTCACGCCATCCCCACCCACGGTATTGCTAGCACGGCCCTAATTTCGGTGGAAGTTACTAACTGGGATCTAGAGGATGTGGTCCGAGACAACCCTAAACAATCAGCTGATGGTAGAAAGCATTAGATGTTTTTTCAACCCTGCAGAAGACTATTTCGGGGTTGTTCCCCGAAACTGTCCTTTGCATAGGGAACCATTCACTACTAGTATGAAATTTTGAATTTCAAAGTTTCAAAAAATAAATAAAAAATAAAAAATGTCAGAAAGTACAAAGAAACTGAGAATTAATTTCAATAATTATTATTTTTTTCAAAAACTTATTTTTAAAATGTTTTAAAAATATTTTTAAAAATGTTTTAAAAATGTTTTTAAAAATGTTTTTAAATAATATTTAAATAATATTCTCAAATGTGGCAGTCTCTTTGCTACATCAGACTACCTACATGGTAGGGTTCCTAGAGTTCCCAAAGCATTCCCACAGCCTAAGAACTCGCAGACTTCAAAATGCCCCCTAAAGCATCTAATGGTACGCAAAGTGAATGGTGTGGTTGTAGGTTTGATACCTAGCGTGAAATCAGCCTCTCCACTTGACGAAAATCCCTTGTAGTATGTTCTTCAACATGCTTCTTTCGGAAAAGAAAAGAAAAAAATTCTAGGATGGTAAGAAAGAACTTGCTTGAGTATATTTTTAGTTAATAGAATTGCAAATTGCATCATTATGATATTATTGACAAATCCATGTGGAAAGTATGATATTTGAGCATAATTTATAAATGTTGCGAGCTCTATCTTTTTAGATTATTTGAAGGGTGATGGCAACAATGGGATTCTAGAAATATGTTCCCAAAGCTACATAACCATAAGAAAAACTTTACCCACTTTGTGAACAAATTTTTATAGTTCTGAAGTGGTCAATAAACACAAGATCTACACTATTGTTTGAGAAAGTAATTAGGACAAGGTGCCTTGTATGGGCAAGTTCAAGCTTGCTAGGGCAAGAAACCAAATCACTAGGTCTCCTCTTTTCCGCAAAGAGAGGGGGGAGCGGGGATGATTGCAAAAAGAAAGGAGTGTTTGCATCATCACAAGAGATAGTAGTAAGAACAAGTTTGAGAAACTTTTAAAGTACTATGATTAGATTTAAGCAAAAAAACATTTTGAGACTACAATTTTTGCTAACAATTGCTTAACTTAAAAATATGGTGGTACAAATTTATGAAGTTTAAATCTCCATAGTTTAAAATAGAATTGGAATTTTTTATAAAAATTCTAGAAAAGACAATCAATTCTCATTTTAAAAAATTGATCAAGTAAAAATTAGAACAAGATGGAAGGTAAACCATTTCAAACTTATTCAACAATGCTAGCATGTGAGCTTAGATATGTGAGCCTAGGTATAAGTAGGTACTCTACAATTATTGAAAGCTCGTGTGTACCATATACGTACTTATAACATAGGTATCCTATAACCATGGAAGGTGCCTATAAGATAGGTGCTTAGGTTCCAAGGCTCATGGACACCACATCCTACACTCACATGCTAGCAACCCTCAAAAACACACATACAATGTGATGTCTTTTCAAGAAAATGCCTTCAATACCATTGCAAAAACAATACTTTTCAGACCTTCCACATCACAAATAACAAATCACAAATGAATGAATCAAAATTCCCACATCACAAATGACAAATCCAAATGAAGAAATCAAAAATCCCACATCATAATCACATCACAAATCCAAATGATTAAATGAATCAAAGCTTTCTACAAGAGAATTCAATCTCCTCTACTCCCCAATCACAAAACGGGGAAAGCTAAGCTATTGTTAGAGTGTAAGCTTACTTTGTATTGTATATAAAACTTGATCCCTATTTTATGATTGTGTACACTCAACAACAAAGCCATCTACACTAATGTACAACTCATAGAAACTACACACCTAAATCATTTCTCTCAAAACCTCAACAAACTAACTTACACACCAAGATCATTTCTCACAAAATCCCAACATAGTCATTTCCTTGATGCCCTAGCAAGTACCAATGGAACCACATTTTTTTTGCAATAACTTCGCGCGATTTTAGTATGTCATTTCCAATATGCCAAGTCTGAGGTGAGGTAACTCAGCGTATGACAAACGCAACTCTCAACAAGCCTAATGCAGTCCCACTTCTTCTTCTTGTGCAGTACATTTTACAAGAGAAAATGCATTGACAAAAATGTCAAAATTCTCTAATGAAACCAGCCTCTAATGAAAATTCTCAAATGTATGGTACAGAACGGCAAGAGAGAGAGAGAAAGAGCTCCAAAACTTCACTCTCTGTACTGTACAATCATATGAATGTAAGAAAAGATGACATACCAGTACCGACACTGGTCTGTACACCACCAAATTTTTTTAAGTAAATAGCTTAGAGCATCCTCCTTTGTATTGTACTCTTCATAACAAAGGTCTTGGATGCTTGAACTCCACTTGGGCATCAGGTTCAAGAAATTCCCACTCCAAAAATAAATTCATTCAGCTTCTGCCGATCTGTTGGTAAAATCCTTGCATACACAATGCACACTCCTGCAAACAACATGCTGCGCTCTTCAGCCAAAAAATTGTAATGTAGAGCAAGAGATGTGTGCAAATCATGAGAAAGGTGAGGTAATTGATATTTAAACTTCTAATGTGATAGAAATATTGATACAAAATTCAGCAGCAAACAAGTAAGGAAAATTCTGAAGGAATAAAGGGCTCCAGGATTGCTAATCCACTTGGGAGCTAATCTTAACTACCTCTAACCCTAAATGACTCGAGAATCCTAATCCGTTGGGGATCTCTCTAATCCCAACAAACTSTTAACCATATTAGTTACAACTCAATTAACWTMATCATACTAAGGATTTRCARTATTCACAAGTAAGAGAAACCATGGTTTCGGCTAACTGTCTATGGCCACTGCAGCTTGAATGGAAATGGGGTTGTACACTACTGTCACGTACAACYTCCACCTTTGAAATTGCATAAGAAATTCTTACATCGAGAAAAATAGATTTGGCTCTCGTACCCAAAAAACACCTCTCCACAATTTCTATACATCTCCCAAAAATCTCTCCCTACATAAAGYTGAAATGCTGAAAACAACACAAATATAGTATCCTCAACCTTATATATAATTTACAATGCTGAAGTTTGTACTCCAACTAGAAGCAGTCATGGGCTTTTTTTCAGGGCGGCAGTAATGGCATCTGCGCCTCMACTCTCCCTCAAATGTGTGCACTATCAACCTATTATTATAGGTTGAATAGAGACCCAAGTGGCAATCAAATGACAACTACTCTCTACATATAATTTTGCCTAGATTGCAAAATGTACATCCCGTGTCCTACAGACATGCCACTACAATTTACAAAATCACTTTGAACATGGTCTGYGCTATTCTCCATGTGCCACGCAACAAGAAGAACCAAATGAGAGCTGAGACGACTCCCAACAAGAAAACAAAAACGAAACCACTTCGAGAACCCTTGGCCACCTTTCTTTGATGAGGCGGCGCTCTCTTGGAGCTGCACTGCACACAGCTCTCTTGCTTGCAGTCTTCACTGCAAGGCTTCACTGTTCCCGTCATCACTCCTTGGTGCAACTTCCCATCCGCGTAGTTCATCACAGCTGCTTGTAAAGTCTTGGCGCCGTTCTCAGAGCATGAGCAGGTGATAGTAAGCGCAGTCACTTGAGTGTCGGAAGCTGTCACGTAGGTGCTGCTGAAGCTAGGTAGTTCAGCAGCGGAGGCTGGAAGTATCGGCAGCAGTCTATTTAACCTTGACAACTTCCCAGAGGGTTTCTCTGAGTCTTCTGGGAGGGCTGGTGGGACAAAATCTGGTATCTGCCATTGATCRGCGGAAGCCTCRGCGGACGTGGACGCAGAATTAAACTCTGGTGCCAAAGATCCATCCAGAGACTGGAGCGCAGCAGGTTGAAAAATCTCTCCGCTTGATGAAGGCAGCGCAGCTTCAAAATTYGGCCAYGGCGACCATAAATCTGCRTACACCCGCAACTTCACAATTTAAYCCGTATTCCAGGTACAATGCTTTTCATGAGTCAGTTATCAATCCCCATCTCTAGCAAGAACGACATGAGCCATCTGTCTACCAAACGTCCTGTCTAAACTTGGTTTCTATGGATACCAACATATTTCCTATGTGAAACCATTACACTACAGACAGCAACGTATTAAGGACACACAGAGCTATTCAAAGATTCGTTATAAAACGGAAAAAGAGCTCCTGATAGAGTGAGCACAGAAACTCTACAGCAACCAAAAACTCAGAAAACGTAATCTTAGCGGAAAACCTAAGCTCAGTCATTCTCAATACCTTGATCAGGTACTACACCACCACCGTCACGTCCCAAATCTAAATGATCACCGTCAATAGACCATCCTCCAGAAGGTCTTTCAAGATCAACACTAGATGATGCAAGTTCGGCAAACGCTGACAAATCCCGGGACGACGCACTGCTGTGGAGGACCCGAGGCTGCTGCTGCTGCTGCTGCTGCTGACTCACGGCAGGGTCCGTGCGAAAAAAACTCTCCGCCTGACTGATGAACGGCTGGGGACGCTGCAACAAGATTCGACGAGCAGTATCACCCTGAGAGATCAGTTGTTGCATCGTCATTACATTGTTACTTCGAGGAGGTCGCAACTGAATTTCAGAGTCCTCCTCGAGAATTATTTTCTTATAATCCACCTTCTCTTCCAAGAAAAGGAAAAATTCAATCTAAAATAAAACTAAAAACTAAACCTAACATCTATTGGCCACTATTGAAGCTTAAATAAGGAACATATTTTATTTTTTATCTTTTACCTTTTACAAAAATAAAATTAAAAAATTACTTCTAAACACAAAATTAAAGAAATTAAGATCTTAACCGATATGTCTAATAGAGGTAAAAAAATAGAGTTAAAAAAAAAGCATCATTCCATCTCCAAGAACTTGAACTCAAAAAGAATCTHCCAATTTGACAAAATAAGTCTAAATCCATCTAAATAGTATACATGTATATATATTTTTACACATTGTAAGTATTTAATTTGCAACACCAATGATTAAGAGAAACCCATAATTATTGGGTAGAAGGTAGTTTTTGCATAATGCCCTAGTTGTGCTATATAATTTACATGCCATTTCAACGGGAAATTTCCTAACAAGGGTTCACAGAGCTCGTTGCATCCATTGCCATAGATGGAATTGCCAAATRAAGAYGATACTTCATTCAACCATTGGAATGTACATATATTCATCCAAAATAGAGAATAATGTTTTGAAATATTGTAGAAAGTTAGTCWTTTCATCCATTGCAAGTGGGAAMAGGTATAGCTAGCTTCAAAATAAATGATGAAAGTTTTAAAAATGAAAGAAGTGGTATTTTGTCTCCCCTTGATTGTAGGCGTTTAAGGACCATCAATTGTAGAGTTAAAAACCAAGACGGGATTTTGCTAGATCATTTTGATTTAAAAATTGGGTCAAATTCACAACTTTCAATTTCTATATAATTAATAAAAGGCTTCCTTTGATAGCCTTTGTTTTTTGACTTGTTAGTATTTGAGTTGAAAGTCCAAACCTCTTAATACCGAAATATAAAAGCCTATAGCTTTGCAAGCTTAAAAGCAAAGTCTTGAGAMGATRAARAAATTTAAAATCTATGTTCCACYCTAGTTTTTTATGTACTCATTTGATAATAACCTATTGTCTTCTAAACTTTGTCAAAGACTAATTACATACTTAATTGTCAACAATGTCCCTCAATTCTATTTTGAATTTTGATATAAATATGTTTTGATTTGGAACCTATTGAACATTGAAAATATTTTGACATATATTTAAAACTATACATTTATAAAAGAATAGAAAGAGGTGTATAGTATACAAATATTTATTTAGAAATATATAAAGCAAGTCAATTGAAGATATTGTTCTTATGAAGCATAATGAAAAATATATTAATAATTTTGTAAAACCATCAAGTTATCAAGTTTTCCTTTCCTTTCTTTTTTACCAAACAATTTAAGGTCAATTTATATAATGAAAGTACTTGAAATGAGTGTATAAATTTAATTCAAACAATTGATTGTGCTTGTGTAAAGTGAAGGTCAATCTATTTARTGAAAGTGCTTGGGAAAATTGAMCTTCATAAATAAACTCTCAAGGTCTTACACGAGATCACACAAAGCCTTTGTGAGACATTTTAAAGATTCYTTAAGCAATCTAAGATTTTGAAAGACTCTTGAAGGATTCCAAATGCTTGCATATGATTTTAACGGTTCTTGGAGGGATTTAAGGGGTCGTAACTCTTAAGTTACAAATAATTTGAAGTGGATTCTAAAGGGGTTATTAGAGATTTCAAGGGACTCATGAGGAATTTTAGAGGCATTATAAAGAGTTTCAAAAAGAGCTTGAGGTAGTTATATAAGAGGTCTATAGATAATTTCTAAAGATTTGCAAGGAATAATCAAAGCTATATTATTTTATGGCACTATGAGAGATTCTTTACGGATTTGATTGAGGTAATCTATGGAATGAGTAGGGCATTCCTTGGGCTGACATGAATTTTTAAGGAATTAGTTATGAAAGGCTTTAAATGAATATGATTACAACAATGAGATAGTTCAGCAAGGCTGTCATCTAAATGATTATTTGACCTTAGGAATAAAAATTGGAGGCCATGCTTGGACGGTTAGGAGAATTCATAGATCTGACCACATATGCGATCTTGTGAAAACGCTACAAGAAAAAATAATGTCCAAATCAACATCAAAACAAAAAATTCAATGTTCGAATCAACATCAAAACAAAATAATTGATATATGTTGGTTATTTTTGTTGGTTAGGACGTCTTGATTCGGAAAATAAATCAATACAACCATGTTGGTTTTATTTCATAATGCGRTCAAAGCTATATAATTCAAAAATCTACCACATAGCTTATCCCGTAGGCAAAAAATGCCATGCAAGCAAGGCTCCCACGTCAACAAAGTTGCCACATGAATAAGACTATTAAATACAATTTTAGAAAATTTAACACTAAATTCAAACTAAATTCATTGTAATATTGACATGCATGTCATGCAAATCTAGAAGAATAAAATGTTGACAAACTTTAATGGAAGGTTATATTATGTAAAGAAATGAGAGCTAAAAGGGAAGTAGTGGAGATCACAAACGCCTTCATGAGTACAATGGTGGAGACTGCAAGGTTGATTGGTCTATAGAGGTGGTCAATTCATGTGCAAATAGCTAATTCRGCCGATTGAATTGTCCATAGAAGAAAACTTATTGGCACTTAAAGGTCACTAGCTCACCTATTTGACTTCTCCAAATCAAGGATGCATATAGTCGTCCAAGGTCTCCTCACTTCATATTGGGAAAGAAGCACGATGACTGCACAAAATATTTGCATAGTGCACAGTAAATTATAGTATGCAAGGCACCAAAGTAAAAATACAATAGAGTACTTAGTCCAACACTTTTAACTAGTCATTCTACAATTGTAAAAAGTCATTCTGTAGTGGCACGAGAGAGGCAATGTTGCCATTCACATAAAGGGGAAATGTGACTTGATGATTGTTGTAGGCCCCATCTCAATACCTTAGAGTATTGTTTCTGACAACTAGCATACTATTTTCAAAATATGGAATGGATAATTTACAAAATGTGGAATGGATAATTTACAAAATATGGAATGGATAAAATAACAATTTCTAGTGTTTCAAATCATTGTTTCATTCAACATTTTCAACATGATCTTTGATCTTTAAAGATTACGTTGCCATTTTGAAATTTTTTACTTAGGTTTTGGGATTTCTACATCATTATGCTTCTATTGGTTTAAAAACAGTTTGTAAAGTTTTCACTTCCATCTTCTAACAAATATTCTTTCAAAGATTGAAGATACTTATTTGATTCTTTTATTCATTAGAAGATTTTCCATGGGGTGAAAACATATGGCATTTTTAAAATTATATTTTCACCTTATTCCTGTCATTCTCAAATAGTTAGGGTTGTCATTTTGTCTACATGATAATAAATCAAACTATTTTAAAAAATAATTTGATAAACGCTTTAAATAGATATAATTTACATGATTCATTTTTTTCATGTAGAATTTAAACATTGATAATCTTCCTAACGTTCAAACATTTATTTTTTTAAATATTTTTTGCCAAACTTCACTCCTTTGTATGGTATTTGTTTCCTTGTAACATGTGTAGAAAATAACATAGTAGATGATATTAGTTAAAATAAACTAAGTTGTTTATTCCATACAAGTTGTAACTATATAGAGGTGAGCTCAGTACCAAAGGTCAAATTATCTACATAAAACATAGATCAATGCTTTTAATTGAGAAGTCTAAAAAAGTTGAAGAAGTTGCAAAGTATCTATGAATTATCMATGAAGTTTTGAAATGATTATTTTGAAATGATTGAAGCACTTAGAAGATCAAAAGGATCATGAACCATATTCAATGGATATATGAGTAGATATCAAGAATTTAAATGTTGATGCTTGAGTCAATCACTAGGCTATTTTGAGACAAAGGGAGTATCATTTCTTGGAAAGTACCTTCCTAATAGGCCTTCAGTTGTCCTTTCAGAGTTCAACTTAATTTCAACAATTTGATTCTTGCCCAAGCAGAGTTAACTTTAAATTAAATTCAAGCCTCCTGAGACCACAACTGAAGCCCAGATGCTTGCTCTCTGCCCTGCCCATTTAAGTTAAGCCGGTGCCCTCGTCACAATTCACGGATTCCACCACTCACATGACACCACGTGACCCTTTCGTCCACGGTTTCAAATTATACCGACTCCCAAGTCCGAACCAGTGGGCATATAACAGGACTGTACAATACACTGCACTCCGCCCAGACTGTCAGTCCCCAGTCAGTCACAGTACCCTGACCGGTACAGTACTGAACTGTACCGGTACAGTGTCTACCCTGTCTGTAACTTTTCATCGGAGTGGCCTTTATTACTCGTGGTCTTTACTGCAGAAACATGCTAGCCATGACGAACTGAAAGAAGCTCCTGACGTACTAATCCCATGAAGTCGTGAGAGCCTCGTTTCTAGCTTAGCAAGGGCAGCAGCAGCAGCAGCAGCAGCAAGCGTCTAGGGTTTTGGGGAGCCCGGGATTCCAAGGTTTCCAGTAGTCCAAAGGGGAGATCGGGGTTGCGCTGTGGCTTTTTGAAGTGTCGGAGCTGCTTGTTTGTTGGAGTAGATCTCGCTCGGGGTTTTGGGGAGGACGGAGGGTTTGGGAGTTTGTTCATTCATTTGTAGATTTGATTTGCTGGCAGCTGGTAGGGGGGTTTTGCTCGCAAGAAAGTTTTCACTTGCGTTTGGGCCGCGGTGAGGATCCCGAAGTGGGAGAGGCAGCTCTGCCTGCTTGCCTGCTTGCTGAGGTCGTAGTAGGAGATGATGAACGGGGACGGGGAATCGGGCAAGGACGTCGTCGTGGATCTGCCTTCGGACTTGGAGAGCACCACGCCGGRGTTTGTTGTGTCTGCTGCTGGCGCAGCGGAGGAAGAGGAGGAGGAGGATGCTCCTGCTAGTGACGTTCGGGACGAGGGGGTCTTGGAAACTCCGTTCGATCAGACATCGGTAAGGGGACGGCACTTCAGAGGGTTTATTGACGTTCCCCCTCCGCCTGTAGCTACATTTTACTGTGGATCGATCTCCTTGTGTGTGGCATTCGTGCGAATTCGTGCGAATTCGTGCGGTGTAGTGAGAATGGAAAGAACTTCAATGATTCTTGTTCTCTGAATTCTTTAGATAAGGAATTAGGGGAGAATCATCGAGATCTGTGATAAAAAGGAATGTGAATAGTTCACTTAGCTCTGCACTTCGCTTCTACTCTAGTGCATCCATTCTTGAATRCTTGTCAGTGAAGTATGACTAAACAGGGGTGCACTGTTTCTGAAGCGAAATGAAKGGTACTTCTTACGCTTTGTAAACATCGAGATGTATATATTCGATCTGTGCCATCAACAKTTTTTGTTTTAAGTTAGTCGGCTTTCGCCTGCAATGTATACCTCTCAGAAGTACTCTTGGGATGCACCGGTCTACTCATGCTATTTTTTCCTTTTCGATAGTTGTGAGAATGCAAGCAGTKGTTTRCTTCATGAATTCCATTGTTGTCAGCGAAAAGTGTCTTTTGAGCTCAATTTTTTCCACCTGCTGTGAAGTCTTCCCATCAATTGCTCGCAATCTAGGAAGCCTGGCAAGTATCCACACCCGTTGTGATAAAGCAGATTGTAAAACCCTAGGTTTCTAGTGGAAGATAGCCACGGGCTTCTGGCGTGGACTATTTCATTTGCTTAGTAAAGGAGTTCCATCAATCCGTTCACATTTGAATTGGCCGTGTTCCTTGGGTAACGTGGTCGATTCATGTCTGGAGTCATTGCTGCAGTTACTTCGCCCTGAAAYGATTGAGAACCCGTGGTCATCCATTGAACAGGCACACGAAGTTTCGAAGGAGCAGATCGGCGAAGGCAACATCAAGTCTGCTAGTAAGTTCTCTTTTGTTTTTGCATTTATCCTYGAGTTCGTGATGATAGCTGCTTTTTAATGCTACTGTATTTCGTCGATGAGTATCTGCATACTTGCAGTTTTTTTTTTGTAGGATCTCACGGTCTCGATTTAGTGCGGGCTTCTCTAGCTCCATCCGTTCTGATTAGCTACAATATTCAAGTGTCAAATGTCATTGGGTGTTGAGCCTGTGAGTAGCGAGTTTTCTCTTTCTCTTGCATGCCGCGTTGTGAGCATTCTAGACTCAATGTGCAATTGGACGTGAGGAATTAAAATCCTGCGTTTCTTGTAGCCTTCATCTTTGTTTCTGGGCTATCTGAATGGTCCTGACGTYGCATGCACATGTCCAGATGAGGAATTGACAGCAGATTCAGAACCCCCTGTCGATCCTGAAGACCGGCTTCCTGAAGATATCTCCTTGGAGCCTGTGGCAGCGGATGTGAGTGAGGAACTGGCCAATGGGCCAGCTGAATTGGGAAGTGCAAAAGTGGAGATCGCTGATGGGTGGAATAATATAATTTTGTCTTGGTAATTAGATTATTGTACGGATAGTCAGCTGCAGTGATGACCCATGAGGAATGTAGGGCTGTTCTGAATTTTGTTTTTAATTGCAAATAAGGCTTGAAAGCATCCCTGATTCATTTGACTGGGCGAACGTGATGCTGTTCATTCTTTATGGCCTGGATTTGAAAGTCCAGCCGAACGTTGCTGAACGTTGGAGAATGTCGCCAAGGTCCTCACATAAACAGACACTTTTTTGAGATCCACAATGTTTTTTTTTGAGAAAAAGTGAAAAAAATTCATATGTAATTCAAAAATAGGTCTAAAAAATTTGAAACTTTTGAATAATTATATATTACAGTGAAGACTATTATATAGTAGTGTGAGCAAATATTTTGTATCCAATTAGGGGAGGCAACCCATTTCCGATCACCTCCCCATTTCCAATCAATAGATTGTTGTCTTTCCATGAAGTTATGGCACAGTCCATTGAGTAGTTGTGGCTCATTATGATTGGTTGCAAGGACCTCAATATTGCAATCAGTCCTTGGTCGATTTTGCAATTAGCCTATGGTCAGAAATAGAAAGGACTATATCACCATTATAGGTTCAAGAGAATCTTTCACTAAAAAATTACTAGTAATTTCATTTTATAATATAAAATTTTGGAAAAATATGCAATCCTTCCAAACTCTATTGTTGTACATGGGAAAAATTCCACATTCAAAAAACTTCTGCTCCAAATATGCACAATTGCTTATTTGATCAGAAATGGGTTGCCTCCCCTATGAATAGAAAATCAAAAGACCATGATAATAGGCCCAATGTTCAATAGCCAGTAAATGTTCAATTTTAGGAAATTTAGGAAATTTTTAATTGGATTAGAAACTAGATTGAATGAGCTTCATTTTAAGTGGGCTCAAATTCCAATAATATTGTTTACATGGTTCAAATTCAAATCAAGAGCAAGGAGGTAAGAGATGCACAAATACACGAGGACGTTTTTGTGATTTTTGGGACACAATTCTTCATTTTTAATAGATTCTTGGACACTCCAAAAAGGCCCTTTTTGAGTGTCTTGTGACAAAAAAGACCTTTTATGGTATATAGTGTATTTGGCAACTTCAACCTCTTTATAAAAATGGAAGCACAAAATGCAGATTTCAAAATATCATGCCCGAATTGCCTTCATTTGTATCATAAAATTATAAATTAACTCCAAATTTTAAGTTGAATATACTCGTGAATTATACATAGTTCTTAGAACTACTAATTTTAATGACGCATGGCCAATTTCTACATATGCATGCCATATATCTTTAGTATGTATTGTTGTTTACAATACTCATAAGTTGAATTGGATTTAATTCAACTTTACAAAACACTAAATTTATGATAT
Source organism: Pleurozium schreberi (assembly GCA_006891605.1). Classification (NCBI taxonomy): domain Eukaryota; kingdom Viridiplantae; phylum Streptophyta; class Bryopsida; order Hypnales; family Hylocomiaceae; genus Pleurozium; species Pleurozium schreberi. The sequence continues at coordinate 184,649 of VACF01000962.1, read as the reverse complement.
TGTTTTTGAATAGTATTTATTTATGTCTTCAAAATGTAAACTAAACCAAATTCCTAAATTGAACTTAATGAATTCATCTATTATATATAGTTCTTAGAACTATTTTAAGAACCCATAGCCAAAATCTATACATGCATGTCTTATTTTATAACTTATTTTTGGTACTCATACGTTGTATTGGGTCTAATTATAACTTACAAAATGCCAAATTATAAATACAATACAACAGCCCCTAGACAAAAGAGATTTTTTTTTCAAATATTTATATATAGTTTTAGAAAACAAAGAGTACATGTTTTTCATGTGTTCTAAATTTTGGAATCTAACAATGAATATAATGTTTATTCTAAAAACATTTCATTTTCAATTTTGCGTAAAATAGAAACTAAGGGAATTTGCACAATAATGACAAAACATAGAGAGTTTTATTGCAACACCCAAGACTGTTTATTGAGGTGTTGTGGTTGCATTGAATATGTCAGGCAAGGTTTGATGTAGCAACTAATTGGTATAGCCCTTATTGAGCCAAATTGAAGATACACTTATAAATTTATGATAGCACTCAAAAGATGCGACCTCCTATGACCAAGATAGGCACCAAAATACTCTAATTATTGAACCGACAAGTGCATTATTTATTCTTCAATGAACACCGAAGTTGTCTATTGGACACTTTGATCCTCAACAAATTCTCATGTATAAGGAAAAAAAACAAAAAAACCCTAAACTAGACAAAAAAAATATAAAATCAGCAACCGCAAGACTCATGTGGTGTTTGGTCAGCATCATTGATCTAAATTAACCCTAGAAGGGCCTGAAAGCCCTTTTTGGCCATATAGTATATTATGAACATGGTGCTATTTTATCATAAAAACAGTGACCAAATTCTTTTTAATACAAAATGAATCAATGATCATGATATTACGTAAATAACAATGTATTACAATCTGTATGTTTATTTGCAATTGAAGAGTTATAAAACTAAATATGAGTCATATAGAGACACCCCAAAGCCCCTCTAAGGTTATGTTATAAAATGCCATGATCATTGTAAGTTGGTGTTTGTCAAATCCAAGTGCTTTCAAGGGATGATTAGTTTAGAGATTGTTACACCACTGAGGACATTTGGTTCCTTCAACTTTGTTGCCGCGTGATTTGGCCAAGAGGTGTTACCTCGGTAGATATTCAGGAACCCTAAAACCTTCTCGTGCGAAGAGAGAGATCGTGGTACGAGGAGATGGGGTCGGTTCAGGCCGAGAGGGAAGGACAAGGATGCTTCGGAGTCATGAATGTGAAAGCGGGATTACAAGACAAGACAATGCACTTGCTCCCGTGCGGCACCAATTACACTGGCCCGGCTCCTGTGCAAGACTACTTCAAGATTAAAGCAGCGGGTCTGTTGGGACACTGATCTGACCTAATATCATGGAGTACATTGCCATTTCTTTCGCTGTAAACTAGAAATCTAGAAATGGTTGGAAATGGTGGTGGTTAGAAAGGGTTTAGGGTTCAAAGTTTTAGGGTTTGAGTTTTGCTGACCTGGGTTTTAATTGCGAGCTGTGATTAGGTTAGTGTTCCATTCATAGCGTTGAGTTTCATATCATTCTGACACTCCACAATTGGGGAAGTCATGCCGATTCAGGTACGAACGAGGACGGCATTGACATGAAGGAGGCGGCGTTTAGAGGGAGGAAATTGATGGGTTCTGCGCTCTTGCTTCCAGATGGCTTTTGCGGTAACTATCTAATGTCTAGCACGCGCTTTGAATGTTATTTTCCTGCCCGGCTTGAGCTCTTGCTTGCGGGTTTGGGTAGTCTAGGACTATTCTTTGTTACTGTACATAAGCTCACCACACCTACAAGCTATTTGTTAATCGCTGAGCATAATTCACAGTAGTGGAATTGTCAGATTTTAAAACATTCTTGTGAGGAAGTCAAATAGGATTCCAACGCACTAGAGGATGCACTATTTGGATACCGCAAGTTTGCAAAAGTTATGAGGTTTCAAAGTTTCATTCGTAAATTGATATGTGTTCTGATAGATGTAGAGGCGTTGTACATTCTCAAAAACAGAATTTTGTGTGCTTTATTGTGTTAGGTGTTGCAAGTAGGTGCCTCTACCTTAGATCTTATGATATTTCGTATGTAAAACATATTTGGGGTCCTTCAACAGAATTTCCTACGGTGACGAATGATTAGATTCGTGAACTTGATTAGTTGGTTGATTTTTTTAATGTTTTGGCGTGCCATGCAGCTTCTGAACACGTTTTGGTACATGGTAGGCTTCGTTTTGAAGAAGGATGTTGGATTAAATCCTGAGCATGGGAAGGCTATTAAAGTGAAGTCATCAGACAAGGAAGGCTTTGATGTGTGGGAAGCAGATTCAATGTTTCGGGAGTTCACCTACTGGAACCACGATACATTACCCTCAAAATCAGATCATATTCGCTCAGTGATGGAGTGGCTTCCTGTGTCTGCAGCTGTAAGCCCCCTCGTCATTTATTTCCCCTTAGAAACACGTGAAACTGATCAATTCATTGGCTTGACGGGTAATGTCTGTCCCTTGCAACTGTAGAGCGATTGTTGTGCTCATGCCACAAAAGCTGTAGCATGATTTCATTTCATTGGTTTTAATATTTTGGAACTTCGGGACTGATCTACTGGCAGCTTCACGAAGAGGTGACAACAGATGACGTCGCAGCCATGGCCGAGAAGATGAAAACACAATCAGGTTTGCACATAGCTATCAGAAGTGAATAGAGTCAATCTTATTTTTGTTAAATCAATTGTGTTGCATATGCTAGCTAATAATAGCATCATTTCAGGAGACACACATCATCAAAAAGACCCCCATTTAATGTTAAGTCAATAGGCATTAGAATCATACATTCCTCATTTTTGAGTTACTGTCAAGTTAATGTTAGTTTAATGCAAGTTGTGTTTAGTTAATGTTAGTTTACTGCGAAGGGTGTTAACTGAATGTAAGAGTGAATTMAATAGGGGATCGTTTTGAGTGATTATAGGTCGTATATGGATCATTGAAAGCTGCAACTGTGCTCTATATGTTACGGAGTATTATTTGAACGGAGGACTAATAAAAGTTGATGGCACTAGATTTAGTCCTATCTAACATAACCTTCAAAATATCATTTGGAATATGTTGCATAAGCTGAAAACATCCAAAACAATTAGTTTACTCATTCTTGCTAAGTAGATTTCTATTGAAATTGTCCTCCAAAGTGCATTTAAACTATTTCCATATTTAATTGCAGGGTCATTGTAAGAAACACCCGTCCTATTCTCCGTCACAAATAGTGTTGCTCTCTTGTAATCTTCAATAACTTTTGAAGCATAAATCCCCTAAAACTTGAGATTTTTATTGGAGATGCCTAACTTGATGATAATCATATCTTTTATTTTTCAAAAAATTTCAAAAATAAATTTACATTCAAAAATCATTTTTGCTAATTTGTCACACTTTGAGGTTTAGAGGTTTTTACTACGTTGTGAGTCACTAAATTTAATGATTTGGAGCTGAAATTTTCATGGTCTATTAACATAGTAGTGAAAGCATATATCTAACAAAGGGAATCTAAAAACTTATTATTTAATGTCCTCCACCTGAGTGCAAACAACACTCTCATTGCGCGCAATTTCAAAACATTGATGATGGTTCTAAGACCATTTTTTTGGTGAAATCTCATCACCATCAACTCTTCCAAGATGTACAATTTTTAATTTAAGAAAAAAATTCTTTCCCTAGTTTTTACAATTTAAAATGTCAAAATACCTATTTTCATGAGATTTTGCACTTTTTTGGTTCACCAAAAAAACTTCTATGCTTTTCCTTCTTAGGGTACCTTCTTCTTAAAGGTATATATATTTGATATTTTTTTAATATTTTTTTTAAATTGTTTTTCTAATTTTTCGGGAGTACTATAAAATCATGAGTACTATAGCCAAAGTGTCCACAAAACGGCACGTGTTTCTTGCAATGACCCTGCAATTTGTTGACTCTTGACTTCACTAGATTTCGGTAGTATGATCAAGTTATACTTAGAAACTCTTTCCATGGCCTAGGGGTTCCACTTTGAAAATTCATAGTAATTACATCTCTTATCTTAAAATTTTAACTTTTCTTTTGAATATTCATGACTTTCTATTGCCAACACTAAAAAAATATTGTCCCTCCAATTATACTAAATTGTTTGTTTTATTGTATTTGTGTTTTCACCTTAGCCACTTATAGTTCACGTCCAAATTGTGTCATAGTCATTCTATAGGGTTAGGATGACTTGCCCCGCTTACTCAGCCCCTCCAAGTCATTCTAGGGTGCAAGTAAAAGAAAAAATCCTAAACTAGGTACATCCAAAAGTGCCACAAATTGGTATTGTGTCTAGTTACTGTAATTAGATTGTTCATTATTTCATATTGTCTTGTTGGCAAGTGGAAAGTGGATACAATATGCAAAAGTTATGGAGGGTCAAAATTTGTTCCTTAAAGCATTTTTTCCACATAGGTACATAATTGGTTTTGGAGATGTGCATAGTCAAAGATGGCAGTTTAAGGTCAGGTGTCATTTTTGGGGTGCCTACTTTATATTGTGCTTGATCAATTTACCATGTACACCCCCTCCTAGCTAATTTAGGGTCTCTGATTGCAAATATGAATTGAAAATTTCCAAATACACTCCCTCCTAGCTAATCTAGGGTCTCTCATTGCAAAAATGAATTGAAAATTTTCAAATACACCCCCTCCTAGCTAATTTGGGGTCTCTTGATTGCAAATATTGCAAATATGAATTTGAAAATTTCCAAATGTTTTAATGCGTGGAAAAAAAAAAAAAAATTGAGTGTTTTCCCGAGGGGCCATGCGAGGGTGTCAGTTCACCCCAGCCTTCTATCAGTAGGACCATCTTTTAGTTATTGAAGAGGCCAGTCAAGAGTGTATCTATCACATGCCAGTGCTCAAATCGGACTTGTTCCGTAGCTGGTGAGATCTGGAAGCTTCCAAACACAACTTATTGTGGACAATGTCAGTTGTTGTTGTCCGACAAGTTTAATTTCTAAGAATTTCAGCTACACTGCATCAAATGTTACTTTCATAGTTGCGGTAGTTCAAACAACTTCATCACATTCATGCAATTTCCCACAGGACTTCCAACTTGACTAGTAAAGCACTAAGGTAGACTGCTCTTAAAAAGCGACCATTTAAGAGCTGATTGCGTTTTCAGGGAAGCTACAACTCCTTGAAACAATTTTCAGTAAATTTTCATAGGAAGAAAAAAAGGAATTGGCATCTAACCCAAGTGGTTTCATATTTTTCCGACCTTCAAGGAATTAGTTACAATTTTTTGAAGTTGTAATGCAATGGTCATTTGAAAGCGACCACCTCCTGAAATGTACACTGCTGGTACATTGAAGAAAGCAAAATGTACCTCTGGAGCATGATCGCTTTAAGAGCAGAGTACCTTACTGTCCAGAAAAGCAAGCAAACCGACCTTGTGTCACTCCGGGACTGGCAAGTTAACATCAACAAAAAAACAACCGTCCTGAATAAGTGAACAAAACGTGTAAATCCCCCAGCCCCAAGTCAAACAAAATTGACAGGCAGGCTGCGCAAATTAAAAGCATTCCAAGGGACCAAGATGTGTGAGTAATCAATCAATCTGACGACAGTAATAATTGACCACCATGCTCAATAACCACCACATACACAGATCTCAAATTTTTTTTTAAAAACCCACGGATGTACCACCTTTAAAAGTCATGGTCGGAGTCATTGTTAACAATTTCCCACAACTTGATGTCCACTGGAAAGCAAGTTAGACTTTGTTCAATATTAAGGTCACGTAAACACTTTTGAGTATTTGACCCGATCTTTCAAAAGCCCTGAATTCAACAAAATGATTCACTCATGCAATTAATGAGTCGTACCGGTGCCCTCGTTGCTATCAATTGAATATCCAGCTTCACTGGGTCCAGAAGCTCGTGTTGCTGCACATACTTACTTACTTAAGCCACGGTGTTGGTTGTCATTCATTGTCTTTCATGGGTCCTCGCTCAGTGTTTCACTCTCCACATATATGGTTAATTCAGGTACATGCATCCTTGATCCTGTACGTACTTAGCTACATAATTATGTGTAATTCATGCATATGTTAAAACGATTAGAACTCTCTACAGCCTCTTTTCTTGTCGGATGTATTTGCTGCAGGGGTTAATTAACTTCAAGACCAACTTCTTTTCATCGATCTTTGCAATTAAGTCTAAGTCTTGATACTAAACCAATGGAACCTTCTGCTTCATGATGAGTATTCAGCAAATCTCGATTCGTGACACATGTACTTGCAAACTCCACCGCTAAATATAAACTTATGTTGTATAGATGTGTTAATTGTCTTCGGCATCTCTGTAGCTAGTCTGATCTGTTTTCTGTGGACCAAGTCCTTTGATCAATGCAATTAATTTAAGATTTTGTACTAAACCAGCCAGTGGAAACGTCTGCTGCGCGCATGGTGAACATTCAGGAAATCTTGATCAGGCATCACGACACTCATACTTGCAAACTCCATAGCTATGTTATGAATGTGTGTATATGTGCTGGCTTCAGCATCTGCTATATTTCCTATGTTAACTCGATTGAGTTCGTTGATCTGTAACAGTGAATTAATCCCAATGGTTTGTACTAATCCAACTGATGAAAACTTCAATTCTGCTGCACTGTGAACATTCAGGCTAGGAATTGAAATGGGTCTGGATCAGACCGTCTCCATGACACAACAATTTGCAAGATCAGGAATTATGAAGAAATGTAAGGAATTCGGATACCAATTTTGTATAAATAATTGGTGAAGTGACACTAATAATGGTATTTAGTGTTGGCAACATTAATTACGAAGCACAACAGTAAATGTCAACATAGACACTATTTGTCAACTATTGGATAAAATTGTTTTACAAAATTACATTTAGTGTTAAATATTAGTTCATCAAATTGCAATGAAAATAATATAAGCCTAAATATATGAATTAAAGGGTGGTGAACACGACACTAAATGCAAACTACTTGAAATATAGTGTGGGTGTGGTAAAAGTTCAAGTAACACTATTTGTAACATAACACTAAATACCATTATCAGTGTAGTGGTGAAGAAGTATTGTGGGAATTTGAGCTTGGGAACTCATTTCATACACAACATGGATTTCAACCGTTTTGATTGACTTCTGCTTTTCATTGATGTAATGAATTTTTTGTGTCACGACGATGTTTCACTTTTGAGAAGATGGGGTCACACCAAAATATGTTGTACTTGTACTGACATTATATCACTTAGATTGTATGAATGAGTGACCAACTTTTCAACTTTTCATGTAAGGTAAGAGGCTCTCAAATGGAGCGGGCATTTAGAACCACCATGTAGACTCTCCTGAAATGAACATGACATGGTCTTTAAAGGGACCTTCTATAGTCATTGAATGGATTGATTTTAAAAACATTATTTATTGCAAGAGCCAATCATTCTCTTTGTTTTCCCCATTTCTCTTCAGAAGTTGCAAGTGAACAGTTTATGGAAGACCTAGGGTCATAAATAGCAACCTAAGACTAATCTTGTTTGAAAGTTCTCAAGGAACTCAAAAATGCTTCAAAAAATACGAAACAACTTGTGTTGCAATCATAATCAAATTCTCTTTGTCTGAAAAATAAGAAAAAAATATTTCCATCAAAGAAAATATATGAAAAAGGCTGATCAGCCCTTAGATGCTCCATTTCTAGACCTCCTACCTTAGTATTGGTGGAACTATTAGAGCTTGACATGTAAGATGCGGATTTCAACTACTTTGAGTGATTTTCATTAAAAAAATGAAATTCTTGAATTGTGTTACGAAGATAATTCATTTTGGAGGAGATTCGGCAATAAAGAGAAATTCTGATCAATTATGTTAATTCTTGGCGTACATAAAGAGCTTGTTCACTTAAGGTCCCATGATTGACTCCAAGGAGATGCTAACACACTAAAATTTTAAGTATTCCTTGTTGTGAACTCTAAGTCACGAATTGCTAAAGTTTGAATTTTGAAGTACTTCCTCCATATTAAAATAAGTGAACTACTTGGGCCTCATATTTTATTAGGGTTTTTGAGTAGGTCATATAGAGGCTTTTTCTATTCAAACTATTATATTAAATACACATTATTGGACAGTCTGTCACGAGCCGTTGTCACAAATATGGTGACGTTTTTGTCTTGAAAATACTTCATCCTATCATCCTAAACATTTTTTATTCATTACATATTCTCCTAAAGTTCAATGTTACAAGTACACTACAATAGGTTTGTGCTAGTTTTACTAAATTGTAATGAACACATGTTAATGTTCTTTATTGATTCTAGTGATGTAAAATTTGGACTCTTTTGAATTTATGCTTTTMTCAATACACATGATCAATGAAATTGGTATCAAATGTTTCCAATAACCCTATATACACTTATTTCAATATGTAGGAGGACAATAATATTTTGAAAGTAGTATTGAAGAGCTTTTAACCTTGGAGCTCTCCGACATCCATTTCTCAACGATGATAAGTTTCATCCTTTTAACCACTTGGATGAAAGTTCTTCTAATTTGTGGAGATACTATATGAAGTTGTTCTATCTAAAGGGTTGGATTTGGTGTTACTAGAGTACATATTTTTATAAAATTACTAATGTGCAAGTGTGTCAAGTGGTTGACCAAGCCAAAATTGCATTGACTTTAGTTCAAAACTAGATTGGCCAAAATGAGATCATAGATTTTGAAAACACAAAATTTCAAAAAATCACCATGTCAAAACATCATTATTTCAAATCCATTCCAACAAGTTCTACTCCAACATTGGTGATAGTATTGGTGAATCTAACCGTATAAATGGAATCTACAACTTTTATTGCATATCAATTCCAAAATATGCTTCCAAATAGCACTTTATAATGATTTCTCTCAAATCATCAATTTAGGGTTCAAGCTAGATAAGATGGGGGATTCATTCCCTGGCATGGCATGGATTTCACCTATTTGAATGATTCCCAATAATAAAATGGATYCATTTCTATTGGCTCTGTCCCAAGGACAAGACCAAGGCTTGTGCATMCATGCATAATGACAGGATAGACACTAATTGAATTATAATGTGGCAAGTGAATATTGACACCAAACACCATGAACATATCATTGGAAACGCCTTCACCCACACTAMATTAACTGAGCAGCWTCGTACAACTTGAAGGCAYAGTAAATGATGACATCAAAACTGAAAACCCAACCAAAACAAAGGTGTTTTAGGGAAGACAAGCAAAGCAGATAAGCACAGAACTCATCCACACTTCCTGCAAAAACTGTCCCAGACCTTCCACTTGATTGTAAAATGCTGTAGGAAGTAAATCCCGGACATCAAAATTCATATACACAAATGATATTAGATATCATGAAATCCTGTCCAATTGTAACGCAGGTCTGTGGAACATCGAAGACGAACACTGCAATGACTGCACTCACTTGTCAAGGGCAACTCCCTGATGATCATATTAAATTCGTTTTGAATTGAGCTTAACCGTATAAACTGTATTTCTATTTTATTTGAGCAGAAATATCACTCAAGAACCAGAGCACCATCAACGCTTCAGTAGTTGCCATTCAGTAGTAGTCCAAATACCCGCAMCCGTCTTTGGCAATCACCCCAAGGTAAGAAGCAGCGAACAGCTCTACCACTTAAGATGCTTTGAGGTCATCCAAATCGACAGATTGCTGTRTACATCAGCAGCCAATAGTCAAAATTCGTGCGTGATCAAGATAGATGATGGAGCATAGCAAAGAAGAGTAACAGAAGCACTGGGCAATCAGTGGAACTCACCAAAAATTTATGATTTTCCTCCAAAATAGGTGAGAACTCAACAACAAATCGCTCCATATCAGCAGAAGAGTTGCCGAGTGCCAAAGTCTCGTAAAACTTGGACCGCTCAGGTGTTAGCTTCATGGCCACCTGAAAGATGACCCAAACAAGAATTGTGAAACCAAACCGAACGGTAGKTAATCCATTTTTCACCGAAGAATGCCAACTATGACTTGCGTTGATCATGTAAAACTTCAATTTCTAAAATTAAGGCAGCATTCTTGTGAATATTGAAACTTAAATTCTTGAATCCTTCTAAAATGAACTGACAAAGATCTATCAAAAAAAAAATTCACATTTGACCGTGCAAATAATTTCTTGACATCAAACCTAACTTCAACTTCAAAAGAAATGAGGAAGACATATTATATAGTATATCTAAGTTATATTCCATATCCATTGGGCATTCAGGGGTCAGACAGAAGTTCATAGTCTACACTGGAAGGTACCCATCATATAGTAAATTAGATTTTTTCAACCTACCGTAAATGCAGCACTTGCAATCCACCCATGATATTTCTTYAAAGTTGATGTATAGGCCGCAGTAGCGCACTGTGACATCGACCAATCAGCATGCGCATTCAAATTCCGGAAAAGATCCACCAAGAAATCCATAGCCCTGTCAGGAATTGATGTGAGACATTGATCGCAATACAAAAACATCTTCGTGAGAAAGAAATTCACGAACCACCAATCACAATGCTACGAAAACTCGCATCCCACAAGATCTTACAATAACCAATCACAAAAGGCTGCAAAACCGTAAGTGCTACATCATTTACTTTGGCTAAGTGTATAAGGTCAATGCACTATTTAGTAGGTTCAATGCTGATTCAAGCATCACGTTTATTTGTATCCCAATTGATGAATAACACTGGAACAACATTTAGTGATCACATGATGACCACTATTTGACTATTCACTCAAACTTCTCGATGGTGGCCCCAAGATACACATTTTAACCATAAGTGTAAAAAGTGTATCTTGGTTCACTTACTCTATGAAACACTACTTTGGTGACACATAAAACTCATAGATAAAATGAAGGGAGTGAAATAGAATGAARGGTGTAGCTGCCAATCATCAGAAAGTAATCACATAACTTCAAACCAGTAAGCCAACCAACCAACAACACAGTTCTCAGTCTGAAAAAATGAAATAACTTCGATTTCCTTGTTGGTCTTCTAACCTAAAATTGGTCCAATCTAACCTACATTTTCACAATATGATCAATCAAAATGGTTATTTAAAAATCATGAATCCTTGGTCATTTAGGAAATAACGTTACCTGGTCAACCATAGCATACCATTGGTGCAGCTTGATGAACCCTTGGCAGTCTTGGCCGCAACTTCAGCACGAACAATGTCATAAAGAAAGTTGCTCCCAGCAGGATCACTTGCGTAAATTTCAAATTTTTATTTCTTAAAAAAGTGATTTTTTCAGATCTGCCTAGACTGCCCAAGTAGAGAAACAAACAACATATTATGCAATAACTTTTGACTCATATTTTCAAATGTCATGAAATTTGTGCATATGAAAGATGTTCTTTGTCCACACATTCTGTTAAAATTTCAGCCCAAAATATGCAAATCTCCAGTTACACGTACCTGCCCAAAAAATTTATATTGCCAAAAAACGCATGTTGGCTTTTTAGTGGTTAAACAAGCGGTTTCCATGGTATCAAAATGGATGATTTTCTTGGTCACCAATCCGTCTCTCAATGGTTAAGGGCCTCTTCATTCTATGGCCTTCCAAGTTGAGAGGCCATGGGATTGAATGGCCAAACTTTGTTGAGAGTCCAAAGAAATGGGCAATAAATAAACTATAAAATATAGGAATTGGAAGCTTCGGCCACCCATAGTATTAAGCCTTGAAAGGCCAAAGCCCAAAGTCCACACCTATTTCAATTTTTGGACTTCTATCCTTTCTCTCCACATTGATCCATCCAATTTCTGAAATTTTATATGAAGAATCATCCACGTGAAATTTTTTTCAAGCAAAAGGTTAAAAAGACATGAGAAAGGAGTCAAATTTGACCTTAGAAGAACAATTATAGCACATGTTCTCATCATCAAACAAGAAATATGAAGACTATAAATCAAGGCTTTTTTTCAGTTTTTATGAGGTGCCCAAGTGGCAATATTAAATGTTATATTGGCGCTCCAAATTACAACATTCATTCACATGTTGGATGTATAATGTGTTTTTCATTCTAAATCTAGAAATTTCATCCAAGTTATTTGACATTCTTTTTGGCATTTTTTAGCCAAATTATTTTTTCTTGGTGCACCAAAAGCCCAAAAAATGGCCTTGGTATAAATGGAGAAGAAAAGGGCATTGGTCATTGAAGGGAAGTAGGTTCACTAAATTCAAAGACTGCCTATTGTAATGGTGGAGACTAGGTTTCAAAACCCACAAAAGACTAAAAAATAAGTGACTGAGACTAAATACCCCTTAACAAGGCTTCACTTTCTCAAAACTCAACTTTTTTTTTAATTGAGCAAAACCTTATTTTACATCACATAACCTCATAGGATGTATATGAATAAAAATAAGCCACCATCACAAATTAAATTACCAAAGTCATGAGACTATGCTATTAGTGCCATAATCCAACTATATCTAATCMACAATGTTAAAGCACAATGTTAAAAGGAATTGTCAAGGAAGGAGTCCATGTGCTTGAAATGAAATCAATTGTGAGTTCCAAATTGGAGAAATTGGATTTGAAGGTGCAGCCTCACTTGTACCCGTCCCAAAACACACAACAAGCCAACATTATGTCATTGAGATTGTAACATGTATTTGCAACTCCCACAAATTGCTATCTATCCATAGCCTCCTAGAAAGAAAATAAACAAACAAAACTAGGTCACAATGTAGGAAGCAAAGCGAAAATCACCACATCCAAGTACTTTCCCAAACAATCTACAAAGGCAAGAGACCTTTGCCATCAGTCCCTTAGCACGGTTGAAGTCCAAGCGTTACACACAATGTTCTCACACAAATACACAAAGATGAATTGCCATAGCCAAATATGTGGGACTTAGGCAATAGGAGGTCATTATATGCACAATTATTGTAGAGAAAACCCTAATTGGATATTAATGAGGTAGTTGGAATAAGTTCGAGTGAACATCCATTCATCATGGGTGGATGGGTGGATATACCATCAAGCCAATTTTAGCTCCTTAAAAAGTTCCATGATTGACCCACCATTGCAAACTTGGGCCATAGAACTTACCTACAATCCTTCCAATGAATAGAAGCTTCCATGGTGGGTTCACAAATGAAAAATTTGGGCGATAGAAATTTTTATGTCTCCTATTCCATCAACCTAAAACCTTCATAGAGGGACCATCAACAATTGGTCGATGGCGAATTTTTCTACCTATCCAAATTGGCAAAAAGCCTCTTGGTATTCCAYTGCAWACCCATAAAAGATACMCCTAGTGTTTTAGWGAGCATGACTCTTGTGRTATGAGTAATTAATGGGACAAACTACATGCCTATGAGAAATTAATTTAGTCAATCGAGGAAAAAYGGTCATGCCACTCCAACAAGACATATGRTCTTTTRTATTCTATAARATTACATCCCAATTTTGGKATCCAATGTAAAAAACAAGTAACAAACTTGCCAAAAAAAAATAAGGATTAAGATCGAAAAAGGATAGACCATCCTACCTACCACTTCAAAAATAGTCCTTCAAATCCAATCTAACAGTTGTGATATTGTCAGTCTTTGACAAAAATTTGACACTCTTGACCATAGTTTGGGTCTATATTTTTGGCCCACCCAAATTATGGTCAAGAGTCGGTCGCCATGTAGGCATTTGGCTCTCATGTAGGCAGTTTTGAGGTCAACAAACTTTAGACTATGCTTCCTTGTGTAAAGGGCCCAGAGGGTGAAATCTTGGGTTTATGAATTATAATTGGCTAAAACTAATGGGCTCTCAACTTAGTGCCATAGTGTGAAGTCACCTTAATAAGGTCATGATATATGTTTCACAGTAGTGAGTAAGAAAATAGAAAAAAGTGCGGGGAAAAGTAATTCTAGAATGATTGGAATTGAATGACTCTATACATTTGCTACTTGTGAAATGTACTTGTGGGCTCCCACAATTCATAGTAATTTCAACTTTGGGAATAAAATTGTGAAAAATTTGCAATCATGAGTAAACATGAAGGGACAATCTCTACTACTAGCTAGGATCTTTTGGTAATATAAAAATATAAAAATAATTAAAATTAAATAGGTGAGCCAAATCTCAAAAAATCAAGATGGATGTCTTTTATTTGACAAAAAAAAGTTGGCAAGAGGTTCTTTGTTCCTAATGGCAATGTGTAATTGCCACTGCTACGAGTGTCTCAAAAGATAAATACAAAGTTGATGCACCTACATCATGCATGTAGATTCTAGACAATTGTAGATTTGTAGGAGCTCTTGCATGATTTGACGAAGACATAAAAATTTTAAGGTGCAGACTCCAACATGTCTAATCCTCCACCCAATCAACCAAACACGATAATCAATAAGATAGCAGTACCCATAACCATCAGTGTACCCATACACCAAGAGTAGAGTTTCCTTACATTGTCACCCAAAGTACCTTGAAACCATTCCCATGATGAATTGTGGTTGGTGGGCTCTGATTTTTTTAAATTTGGGTGCTAGAATCAAGGCAACTTTATTAGAATGCAATTTAGGGTGCCCTAGGAAGTAGTCTACATTAAAAATTCATAAGAATTAGATGCCTTATCCAAAAATTCTATTTTTTTTTGGAAAACTCATAATTTTCAATTGCTAATACTGAGAAATTTTTTTCTTTTGAAAAAGGTGTCTCCAACTTTGTTGAATTGCTTAATTTGATGGTTATGGGTGTTGCTACCTTACAAGTAGTTGTAAGTTGCAACTCACCAAAACAATTGAGTTTAGTCTATCTATCAAAGTATGCTCGACCACAACATGCAAAAAACAATTCATGCCATCAACACACATGCTATTGCAAAGCATATGAATGAGGCAACTACAATTCTGAAGCTAAGAGACTAAGAGTCGTAGCTTTTTATCAAGATAKAGCCATCAGCTCTCAACTTTAACCCATAAAAGATGCGGTGGATGTTTAGTGTCCAATGAAAGACAAGTCATTCTCCTCTCGAGGATAGAAATTTAATTATTCATTTTTGAAATTTTGTGTGGAAAGTGGAGATCTTCTATAGAACTTTGACTTCAAATAAGTTCTTTTTTTTTTTTTAATACCAATTATTCCCACGGTTTCAAAAATGATAATTTTTTCAAGGGGACTCCCAATGTCCTTCTAGAGATAATTGCAAGGTAGATACAACACAATAAGTACACTCCATTTCATGGGGTGATTCCAAGAAATAATTGTCCATTTTTTTGTCCATTTGACCTTGGAGAAGTGGTTTTTTGTTTATAACTTTTGCATTGTCCTTTTTCTATCAAACTTGGAGTAAAGCTACATGTAGTAGTTTCAAATTTTGAGTAATTTTTTGGGTTTTTTAAAAAGTATTTTATTGTTTTTAAATATACCCCCCATCTAGATGTCAATTTTGGCCAATTGGGGGGGAGTACTATTTTTAACCCAACAATGAAAACTTGAAGCTTAAAATTGGGACGTAAGGGCTTCTACTAAGTTTAAACAATTATACAAAGAATGTTGTAAAAATCATAAATTTACACCTTCGGCATGTGCTCAAAGGGCACTTCCATTGCGCAAGTTAGCGTAGAAAGCATAATTTTATTTTTCCAAAGATGAAAATGGTTGAAGTGTCCATTTTCTTGGTATTTTCCATCACTCTTTGATTGTGCATAACTTTTAGAGATAAATCTTTCTAGGCTTTAGTTTCACACATATAATTTTTGAATGATTATAAATTATCCTTATTTTAGATTTGGACAACAATTTTTTTTAAATRTTAAAAATTGTCAATTTTGGAGGGTCAAATGCCACATCAGTTTAAAAGTCAACTAGAGATGACTGCCACGTGGCAGTCAACTGCCATGTCAACAGGGTTTACACCTACGGCATGTGCTCAAAGGGCACTTCCATTGCGCAAGTTAGCGTAGAAAGCATAATTTTATTTTTCCAAAGATGAAAATGGTTGAAGTGTCCATTTTCTTGGTATTTTCCATCACTCTTTGATTGTGCATAACTTTTAGAGATAAATCTTTCTAGGCTTTAGTTTCACACATATAATTTTTGAATGATTATAAATTATCCTTATTTTAGATTTGGACAACAATTTTTTTTAAATRTTAAAAATTGTCAATTTTGGAGGGTCAAATGCCACATCAGTTTAAAAGTCAACTAGAGATGACTGCCACGTGGCAGTCAACAGGGTTGACTACCAGATTAGCAAGTGGTGGAGCCAAGGTTCGAACTCAAGACCTCACCATCACAAACCTTAACACTCAATCATTACACCAAGGCTTAGTTGACATGTTATAGTATGGGAAACTAAACTTAATTATCCCCATTGTTTAAGCTGAGAAGTGTCCTCACATAGTCTAAAGGTCACATTCAAATAGTTGTAACTTTTGCATACAATCTCCAAATTCAATAAAACTTGTTGGAAAAGCTGTGCATATTATTCTAGTTTGTGTAGTAAAATTTTCAGATCATTTCCAGATGTACTGAATTTTTGAAAGACCTTCAAAGTTCACAGATTTAACTTGAATTCACCACATTGCACCCTAATAGCTGCAACTTTGGGGGCTTGTATCTTTGTCATCAAATCTTTTTTTTCAATAAAACTTGCTGGATTTTTCCCCCTTAAAGTCTAGTTATTGTGGTAGAAATTTCATGTCAATCCAAGTTGTTTCAAATTTTTGGAAGCCATTCGAAGTTCAAAATCCAGACATTCTTAGATTAATTACAGGTGAACTTTGGCGGCTTATAACTTCTTCATATAGGGTCCGTTTTCAATGATTTTTGTTGGAAAAGTTGCGCATACAAGTCTAGTTTATGTGATAAAATTTTCATATCAATCCGAGGAGTTATGAGTGACTGAGAAGAACTTTAGTAAAGGTAGGTTCAACCTTTTCCAAACTGTGCAATGTAAACTATAAAAGAACATTTAAGATAAAATAGCATAGATATCTAAAATCTAGGACTTATCTAGATTTCTAAAATCTAAGACATGTCTAAATTTCAGACCATGCAATTCAAACCATCTAGAACACTTCTAGATTTCAGACATCTAAGATAGTTCTAGATTTTAGATATCTACAAAAAATATAGATTTAAGGGGTTACACAATTTGTGAAATTTTTGTTGATTTGGTCCAAAAAAATGAAAGTACCTAAAACAACAGAAATTTGTCAGTGTCTTCACAAAATTTTGTTGATTTTGACAAGTTGCGACCGCTAGTACCCACAATAACAGAAAATTGTTGATTTTCTGTTGTTCCGGTCACAACTTTCTACTAGCGTGTAGAAGGTGCCATTAGCATTGAGTTAGGTTTCAGTTGGTTTTGTGAAATCTACTTAATGCTTTCCATTGTATTGCATCCATAGTGGGTGGATTGAGAATGTTCTTATTGAAGTGCCCTCCTAAAAGCATGTGGAATGGAACCTTTAATAGCCTATAATAACAATATTGTACCAATGGGACCAAAGAGATGATTTATGAGCAGACCCAATGGGATTGTCACATCCTAGAGATATGCCATGGGGGGGTTCATTCTGAGCAAGAAGGAGCTTGACATGGCGAGCTCTTGTGCAAAATGCGCCCCACATGGTGCATTCTTTAGCCTTGAGAGCATTTCCCCTACAGTCTTGTCATATAATCACACTTTTTTATAGAATTGGACCCCACATGCTTATTCTACATTCTAATTTCTACTTGAAAATGCTTGAATTGGCAAGAACTGCTCTTAATGTCCAATATTTGGAGAGAACCAAAAGAACCGGGAAAACCTCTAATTAGTTCATCAATAGCCAATGTCTTTGAGAAAATAATTGCGGTTGAAATGTAAAAATGGAGGATTCTTAATTGGACAAAAAGTTGGTCGAACCAACAATCAATTGGTGTACAAAAATGAAAGTTGGATATGTAGCCATTGTTTCCATGAAATTGTTACAATTCAATCGCTTGCAGTTTAGATTACAAGGCTAATATCTAGGTTGCTCATAGGGTATTTATATTCATAGACAAGGTGAATATTGCTTTAGGATTGGTCATTTGACAACTTGGCATAGACTACCTTGGAGTGCTTGAACAAGGAGCCTAGGACCTTGCTYATATTCACTCATTCACMGTACTCCAATKCCTACTTGGAATCCAACTTTTGATTCTACAATCCAAGCCCTCTATAATTAATTTCATAATTTGGTGTGYTCTTAGGTATTTGYAATGAATAAMAWWTTTTGTYATAGAATGTTGAAATTATAAACAAATTCRTRTAGGTTTCTATTTGGAAGTGCAATTCTATCATAGATATGTARTTCTACAAGAACAAATGAAATATTTCTAATAAAATTAGTTTTTGTTGTCAAATTTGTATAAGTTCTATGAATGAATACATTTTGTTTAAATCCTAGAATAATTTTAACCCTTGATGATCCAAGTGAGCATTTTTCTCGTTGCTCCCCTTCTTTTTTGAACTTTATGTTTTTAAATTTTTATTGTTTTTAATAAAAAAACACTTTTAGAAAATAGATTGTATTATAAATCCAATTGCAATTGTTTCATCAATTCCAAGTTATACTGCACCTTGTGGAATTTTTCAATTCAAGTGTTGTAGTGTAGTTTATGACTCATGTTTCAATTTATTCAATTTGGGTATGGATTGAAAAGTCAACCAACCAATACAATCATTTCTCACTTCAAAAAGGGCATATGCAAGGAGCTCAAGGAAAAGATAAGTGTGCACATTCTTGTTTTTCTTACAAGATCAAGTACTCTCATTTCAATGACCACCATGCATTGCAAAATAACCAAAATGTTGTGAAATTTTAGGACATTCTCAACTTTTCTGTCTTTCACTGAGCACAAAAAGGTCATCATTTCAAAATATGTTCTCACTAAGATATGTTCTTTCAAGGTGCACTGCTATGTTTTCCATTAACCCCTAGAGATAAAACTTCAAACTTAAATATCTACAAAACTATATAGTCAATAATCTAAAATCTTTTGAGGTGCTCAATTTCAATGTAAACTACAAGATCTTATGGTTACATTCTATCCTATCTTAAGAGAAAAAGAGCAAACAAATTGCTCAAGTTCTTGGTAGATCTGACCCATTTTGAAAATACACACCTTTTGGATCATTGAGCATTAAACTTATACATTTTTGAAGTTTTTTTGGTCACTACTAATAAGCAAGAGCTATAGCAATGGAAGTGCATTCATCACTCATAGATGTGACCATGATTGGGAATGAAAATTGTCTACTACATTCTTAATGAATAAACAACTTCGTATTCACAATCTGGTTTGATTGTTTAACCGTAAAGTCCCATTGTCCACTTGCAAGGACAAAATGGATTTTGGATACACTCTTTTTGTCTACAAATTTTCTACAATTTTTTTGGAATTTTTTTCAGAGGTTAAAATTTCAAAGAGATTTCCTTTCATTCAATTATCATGACTTTTTTTCAAAATGGCAGGAACATTCCTTGGGTTCCATAGGGTATAACTTAACACAAGGGGCAAGGGCAAGTACAAGATGAGGACAACAGGTGAAGGTAGAAACTTTGACTATAGATTGCACTTTTTCTTCAAAATCCAACATGTAATAAGACAATGAAGAGCTCTTTAAATGTTTTTTCTAATGATATAAAATATGCCTCTTCATTCAAGAAAATGAGGACAAACAAAACCTCCAAAATTTAATGCTACAGATTTTAACAAAGAAAACTTTGACTGTATTTCAATAGCAATTCTCCTTCAATTCCAGCATGCCAAATACCATTAGAAAGGAATAAAAATAGCGCTCTTAAATGGTTTACAATAAGCCTCCTCCTTCAAAAAATTGAGAACATGCAAAGCGATTTGAAACTCTAGATAAAGAGTGCACAAAGTGGTAAAGAATATAGTTACGTGAATGGTATGCACACCATTTTCAAAATTACAGAGTACTCAGTACTGTGTAGGAAATTGATGATAAAAGAAGAGAAAAAAGTGTTCTTGGAGAAGATTCTCCACTCATATTTCATAATAACCTCCTACCTGTTCAAAATTGTAATACCATACTCCTGCAAGAGCCTTCAATTCTAATACTGGCGTTTCCAAAACTAGCGGTCCATTGAGCATGGATTGCTACAAATTTCCACATGCTACTGCTACCACAGAATGCCACCTGTCGAAAATTTTGCTCCTCAAAAACAGCATAGGCTCAGGCCAAATAATTTTTCCCTTTTGTTCCACTTGGCAGTCAGAGAGAACATACAAATGAGCAAGAGCCTGCTTGAGCAAGAATGAAAAGTTGCTCAGATTGCGTAATGAAAAGAGTTGGCAGGCTCACTGGATTATCTAGCGCCAAACACTAGTGCCATTGCTGCTGATAAGAGCAGGACTCGACCTCTTGGAGTCCAGTAGTAAGCGGAGGATGATTGTCCAGAACCCAAGTGAGTACTGCACAAAAGCAATTGCAAACAAAAAGCGAAAATCAGAAGTAACCCACGTTAAAATCTGTGACTAATTTGTCTTATATCGTTGTATACAAGCGTTGTTGATCTCAATTTCGTCAATTAGGTCATACCGAAAGGAACTTTGATTTTGAAATTTTGATGCACTACTTTGGATAAATATATGAGAGGTTATTAGAAAAAAAGAGAGAGCACCCGAAGGTACTCTGCTCATCTTCCAAAGTATGGAGTTGAGAGCACACGAGTTCATGCTTAAGTTCACAGTAACATACAATCATGACTTCAGTTATCCATTCTAAGAGAAGATGAATGCAGCACCTAGTATTTCGCATTAGGTTTGAAAGGAAATAGACATACCTGGATGGATAAGTACAATTCGTATAACCTAAACATTCACCACGCAGTCGCAGTCAGAAACTTGGAACTCGTGAATGGAAAATTTATACATTAGGAACCGTGCAGAAGGACCAAGGGTAAGGAGCCGTGGTTTGAAATTGACCAATTGAATTGACTGTACATTGCAAAATATGAGACCAAGACTTTCACCACTAGAATCAGTGAAGAAGCAGTGGATGTGTTTCGACAATAAAATAGATCAATAAAATTGGGCAAAAGAAAATCCACTCAAAACTACTTCAAACATAAAACCCAACTTCGGTCACTACAGGATTCATTTTCTAGGATGTAGTTTATGAAGGAGGTTGTTCAGAACTCAAATGAACACCTGCAGGGCTGTAGACAAGAGACCACTGATTTTAGGGTGTGATAATACATGTGCTTCGCTGGATACGAACTCTTCCTTCAAAAAAAATTTGAGTATTAGATCAACACAGCCCGGTCACATTAGCAGTGTCTTCAAAATTAATGTTGACAAATGTTCCTCTTTCAGTGGAATTGATACAGTTCTTCCACAAAATGCTGAGAGATGTGAAGACCGAGTAATATAGAATAGACTCACTTGGATCCTTCGTTGTGATGGTTGCCGTCCCCTGAAAGTTGCAGGAGTTCACTGAATTTGAGTTCTTCTGGTAGTAGCTATTAATCGCATAGGATGCATGAGATAACCGCGTATTAGGCAGGAAGCACGCCTGGCCTGGTTGGATTGGCATACAATCMGCTTGCCCTAAACCACACGCGTAGTCAAGAGCAGCTTGCAGATTCTCTTGCGTAGTTTCCTGAACARGAAGAACAGAAAATTAGGACTAAAGAAACAAAAAMATSCAAWCAAACGATGTCATTCGAYTTCCAGTGAGACTAGCCGAAGCAAACAAATGAAGCATTGCACTACAATGGGTCAGAAAATGGAGTTACTTGAGGAGAGCATGAGGAAATTCCTTACCGACTTTGCCACGCACCAAGTACGACTTGCAGGAGCAGGAGTGCTAGTGCCAGGGCTRACAATGGTGACTTGGCTTCCCGACAGATCCACAGCATACACCGCCGCCATGTCACTCCCGAACAAGCCCATGTTCCGAGTGGACARAGATCCCTGCCTTTTATCTTCATTAAAAAGCTCATAAACATAAGTAATGATCAGCACTCCTGGCCTCCCAGGACTCCCCACTTTGCTCAACACATGCTTCACAAGGTTGGAGTTGTAAATCTGCGCATTCACAGGTGACAAGCCCTTCTCATACGCCTCTCCATTCGACGGCCATCCGGACTCACTAATCAGGATCTGTAGGTCGGTCCGATTCAGCTTCGCCAACGCTGCATACGTCGCGTCCAGAAGCAAATCAAAAGCATTCGTATAAAGGAACCCCGTCGCAGAGTCCAACACTCCAGGGTTGGGTTGAAACAGCGCAAACTCCAGGCTGATATTCTGTTGACTGTGCTGAAACTCCTTGTGAGGGTACACATTGAGGAAGAAAAAGGAGCCCGTAGCAGAGAGGAAGTCCACCAGRGGCTCCATGGTGGACTTGGAGAGGTTCGCGCTGAATGCGCCYGTTGAGGGTGGGTACTTGCTAACCAGCAAATCAGTGGAACATGGGGTCGTCACTTTCACCATGCTGTCGAGGTTGTAAGAAACGAGAGCTGTGTGGATGAATCTCATGGCAGGGAGAAGCATCACCGCTTGACTGGATTCATAGCTAAGAACCTCGTTTCCCACGGCGATGCCGGTGATGTTGCACTTGGCGGCATAGGAGACAATGTGGTCATTCACCCACTTGTACGCCGTGGCATTGTCCTGCCCTATAGCCACAATTTCGTCGTTGCGCACACTCACCACGAGCTGGATGTTGGAGCCTTGGAAAGCGTTGAGAACGGAAGGGTTGGTGTCGTAGATRCGCGCTTGGGTGACGCCTGATTTCTTCAAGAGTGCCACGGCTTGTGCTGGTGTTGGCAGGTTGTCTCCGTATGTTCCATAATCTACACCGACGGACGCTCCTGAACATGGTTTTCAGAGATGTAGAAGTGGTCAGAAAAATGCCCTAAAAGCCTGCATTACTTCGTAATATTCAAACGGGAAGCTCTAGCTCTCTGAGTCCTCAGACAATGACCGTCCAGGCACATTGTACGTACAACGACTTTAGTGACTAGAAGCAGACAGACATAGACCATAGTGATCTCGTGATCACTTGAAGTTCTGGCCACCTAGTTGGAGCTTCTAGCAGCAAAATCTCCATTCTGAGAAATAGGTCATTCTATTAAAGTGATCACCACTCGATCAGGGTCACACTTTCCATGCCGAGTGTGACTACGCTGAAAAACTCTTAAACCCTCTTAAAACCCTGATGAGCACAACAACATCCTGCAGTAATTGTTTACCTGCGCTTGAGACGAGGATGAATAAGCTCAGAACATGAAGCATTCGCATCGTTTGAGAGTTCCTATCCGCCATGGCTGTCGCCACTTTCATCTCAAGCCTCCAGCACTGTATATTAACCATCAGCTTAGTTAGAGCCATGAGCATTATTTGGCAACAGACATTTGGTTCCGTACAGAAACTTAATGAACTATCAAAACGCWCAAGATGTGCGTACTCACTGCTAGTGCCTCACAAAGAATAAAAAGCTCTGTGTAACAAAAGCACGAAACCATACCTACAATCGGGTAACCAAGCCAAGGYGTTTACCAACACCACTCGTCTTCACTCTACAGCGTCTAAAGCATCCCACAATAAACCTCTCCACCAAGTACTTAATCCACCACATGAAGCTGTAATACAAGCCACAAATCCATGGACACCGTTACTGCGCTAGCTTGTTCGAAGCCCTGCAGAGTGCAGACCCAACTTCCTCAGGAAGCTGATGAAAGCTCCGAGAGCTGGCACACAAGGGTCATAGAATGTTAGCATAAACAAGCTGCCTGGTACATGGCRAACAAAAGCTCCTGCAACTCATGATTCTCCAGTSWAAACGGAGTTGCTCMGCTGCTGGAAGYTGGAAGCTGGARGCGATTTAGAGCTTGCAAGGGTTTATGGAAGAAGACCGTTGCGACGCCGGACATGCCAGCTCCATAAGTTAGTGTCAGAAGGACAATACTGTACTGTATTGCTTCCCCCACCCCCCCACCCCTGCCTTGGTCTCCACTCTCCACCCGAGTCTCCACCTCGAAAGCATCCAATGTCCTTCACGACCAGTAACATAAGTTAAAATTTTCCCACTCCAGGACCGCTTGGTTGGCTGTCTGGATCAATGCGATACGTTATAGTTTGACAGAGATTTCTGTAAGAACTTGTTCTGATCCAGTTCTGCAGCGTTTGTATCATAATAAGAACATCATTCTCTCATTCATCCGAAGTCGTGATTGCATCTCTTCAAGACAACCTTCCTCTACGAAATGGAATACATGCCATAACTTAGTTGCTGGTGGGTTGTTCCTTTCTTCATTGCAATGAAATTCTGTTTCAATTGTGTGTAAGAAAAAACTAAAACTAAAACTACAAAACATGYCATAATTTGGTTACAGAAAGAATTACATACCATGATTGTACTGTACAATTAAGGAGACTTGGAAGCCGACATGTGCGGCATTTCAAACAGGATTTGGGGTTTAAAGAGGTCACTTGCKGTGTTTTGAATGCGAATTGAAGTTGACACAGTCTGGAAGATTAGGGTAGGGCACAGGTCTCGGTGCCTGACAGTGGAGAATCCAATGGGAGGAGGAGATTGGCCTTTGGGTCTCCCAATTCTTGGGCTCGAATTGCTGACAAGCAAAATCGATTTGTAAGAATACTGTAACAAAACCAGGAGCAGTCTGACCTAAGTACGGGAAGTAGACCTTTTAACTGGTACGTTCATACTGGTATTGAAATGGAACAAGACACCTTGAGCACTAGACTTGAMCRAAAGTGTACATRTACTATAAGGTGGGCACCCTTCAAATATCCACTTTTTGCCTTTAAAGGTGTGCACTTGTTTCACAAATCAAACTAATTAGAATTATAAGTTTATGATTAAAACTATAATTTTTGTGAATGCCTGAAGTGGTATGCCTTGAAATTACAAAACCAAAGTCATAAATGTCCTATCAACAACCMTGTGTCCTACCAACAACCACCTTTCCATGTATCTATTAGCACTTAAGTATTCATCAATATAGGCTTGACACACTAGTAGAAAACGCAGGAATTTTGACAGAATTATATTGATTTGGTCGCGTTGTCCCGGTCACTTTTCTGTTGATTTCTACATAAATCTGTTAATTTTTACAGATTTTTGTTGAAATCAACAGAAAAGTGATTGGGACAACGCGACCAAATCAACATAATTCTATCAAAATTACTGCGTTTTCTACTAGTAACACGTTACCCTTTGATGACATTAAATAATGTTGATTTTGTCATAAAAAGAGCGGATTTGGTTGAGTTTTGTGATAAAATTGGGGCCAAAAGTAGGATGAAGCATGGTGGAAACATCCAAAAACGTCAATATAAACAATTCAGCATAGTTGGAGGAGGCACCTTTTGCCACTACAAGAAAATGGGGTGTTTTAAGTATAGTCCTAGAGATAAGATTTTAACTAATGACCTATAAGGAGTCTTTTAAGTAATAATTTATTTAAAACACATGTCTTTTAAGTAAAATTTTACTTAAAAAACATGTGTTTTTAGTAAATTATTACTTAAAATACCCCTTTCTCTTGTAGTGTCCCTAAAATAATATTTTGTAGTATTAGCAAGTGAAAATCACAAATATTATTATAAAAATTTAGATTTTTTGGTCGTGGTACATAATTTCTTTGATTTTTCAAAGTGCTACCTCTCTAGACCACTGAAACTGTCACATAGGTGAACCTTAAACTGCAAAAATCAATAATCAACAAATTAGAGTGAAGTATGTGTCCTTGAAATGGGTCAACAAATTAGAATTAAACATTTGAAGGACACACTAACAAAAATCTAGGGACACATTTAGTGGTAGTGTAGGGTACAAGAATGAGAACAATGGATGTTTCTACCTTAAATAGACAACTGGTGGAAATGGGTTGGTCTACCTTATACTAAACTTAACCCCTAAAGGATGTTGCCCACAAGAGAGTTGGTATAAGTTATCTGTATATTGAATGTATTTGATCCTCTCTGAACACTCAAAGATTCCCAAAAATTTACAGCTTGAGTGGGATTCATGTGCTACTCAACTTTCCCTTTTGTATACAAAAAGGGCTAACATACAGAAAATGATAACATCCTTTAGGGGTTAAGGTGGGTACACCCAAAAGCGCAACTAACTTGAAAGCGCCATCTACATTCTATGTACATTTTCCAAATCAGTCATGTACATAGACTATAAATGGCGCTTTCAGAAACAAACTTTGACCCTCAATAACTTTTGCATATTATATCCAAATGCTACATTTTTTGGTGCATTGGACCATGGTTTCATTTTCCAATAAGACTATATGAACAACTTAATAATAGTAACTAGGCATAGTACCAATAAGTGGCACTTTTACGTGTACATACCTTAGCTGTGTTCTAKAAAGACTGCCGATTAACCTAAACTTCTTCATTCAACACTGAGTTTTGGTATTCTCATTTTCTGTTTCAGTAACATGGAGTTTGGTAAGGTAGAAGTAAAAAAAAAATTCTAAATTTAGCTCCATTTGTGAACATAGAATTGTATTGTAYTGTACTGTACAGTACTATGCTGTAGAGGTGATGGTAACTTGTTATACCGTAGAATGAGAGAGAGGTGTGCTCCAACTTATAGACTTGTACAGTACTCATATATAGCATAAATTCTCTCCCAAGCAATTGTTTGGCCTTGCTCACGGTTCAATGCCAATGGGTCACAAGAGAAACTTTTATTTAGAATTTTATATCATCTTATTCCATGGCATAAGGTATATGACCTATTTTCAACTATGTTAATTATTTCAGCATATGCCCAATTGAGTGACGGTGGGGATAATTTTCACCAATAAAGGAATAGAAATAATGAAGATTGCACTATTTYTGGCTAATTTTTCATSAAGTTTGGAAKTAGTAGAAATTAAAGAATAGTAGATTACAATTTGACTTGTTCTCAATCTACATGCAAACCTATTTTCAAGAAGCGTAAAACTAAAAACTAGTCTTAGCAAATTCATTAGCTGTCAATGTGTTCTTTGTCACACAACAACAAAGGCCTTGGTCAAACATCATATTCTCCTCATTCATGAAAATAGCTCCTCCTATCTTGCACAAATGGAACCTTGATTGGAAACAAGTCATATACCTTATCGAGTAAGGTATGTACATCCATAATCAACTCTGCCCCAATGAAATACTTACATTTGAACCCAAAAGCATCACAAAAATTTAGATATTGATTACACAAGATGTATACAATCAAAACATGAAAGTATATGGGTCTAGTGTTGATTTTTGGTACATTAGAGACTGTGCACATTGAAAATTCATTACTTAATCCTATGGTGAGCAAATAATACATACTAAAAACGTTTTGGAATTTTGTTGCAATTCCCAGTTACCCAATAAGATCCAATGAGAATACTTTAAGTTTGCATTGTTGGAGCATTTCAATGCTTTCATCAACAAAAATAGTATTGGCATTGTAGTTAGTTGCATAGTGTTTTCTAATTAAAAATGCTCTTCAATGCAACCACTATGGGGGCCGGCACTTCAAAGGCCTCCGTATGCAACCACCCAGGATCGGCAAATTTGCAAAATGTGAAGGGCTTGAAAGTTGACTCATTGTAAAAATGGTCATCAGTGTCGTACCTTTCCTGGTTTTGTAATGTATGCCAATTAATGCAACCTTCCCTTATTTGCATGAAACTCGGCATGAAAAGTCATTTTTAATGTAGAATCTTGTCCTTTTCTTATTTCATAATGTAAAAAACCTCATTTGACATTTGGATTCCCAGCTTTGCATTGAATCAAATTGTTTAAAAAATAAAACGGCACTATGTATGGCTTGTGGAATGCCCCTCCCGTGGAAATTATTAATTTTAATATTGTGGGAATCACTAGTTTAACCCTTGAAGGACAGACTAGTGCCCATGGAAATTATTAATTTTAATATTGCGGGAATCACTAGTTTTTTTTTTTTTGAAACAAATGAAAAGGAAATTCATTGCTAGAGAGAACACATTACAAACCAACCAGCCACAAGTGGCCTGGAAGGTAAGAGAAACGACAAAGACACAGACAGGACAGACTCTAAGACCCGAGAACTCCGCCTTTGAGGAGCACGCGAGCTGAACGTGGGGAATCACTAGTTTGAAGGACAGACTAGTGCCCGTGGAAATCATCAATTTTGATACCGTGGGAATCACTAGTTTAAAAAAATTCCAAACGTGCTCATTGGAAGTCAAAGTACTATAGAAGATCTTGCTTTTCAACTCCTAATTCAGTGGATGAATAGTTGCACTTCAATGTTGTACAATTTGATTCTCTATCATTCATCGCACGAACTTCTGTAGCGTCATTCAAGGGTTAAAAAAAATCCAAAAGTACTCATTGGAAGTCAAAGTACTCTAGAAGATCTTGCATTTCCACCCCTAATTCTGAAGATGAATAGTTGCACTTGCGTGCTATATCTTCATTCATTGGACACAAAATGTTTGTTGCGTCGTTCAAAGGTTAAAGAGACTCACATTAATCTATCAACATTTCACACTATATAAATATCTACCTTTGTTGTACATCAATATTCAATGAAGTGTCTAAGAGTTATACATCATGTTTCAAATATCTACAAGTTTCCATGATAAGTCCCACTTTAATTTTTTTTTCCTAAACCCAAAACTCCTATTCAGAGTAGAACATAATCAAGGTCGCCAAGTGCACAATCAAATTGTTCAATAATTGTGGACAAATAAGGTTGTGTTTAACCCCTAAAGGTCTTTGACTATGCTTTCACCAAAAACGCTCCAAAACTGCCATTTCTAGTGCAAGTACCAAATTTTAGAAAAAAAAACATTTTTGGACACATGTGACCGTAGGATCTTGTACTAAAATACTTCGGAAAGATGCGGAAAAAATTTCAGATTTTTTCACCTTGTGGATTGCAAGATATCTGCGTTTAAAGTGACAAAAATCCTTTTTTGAGCCCTGCGAAAATCTGGGCAGCTGCATTTCAAAAGGCCACATTTGTATGAAAAAATGTCCAAAATGGTGGTTGCCTTGATCCTTCAAGGCAAGTTGGTTATATGATTAAAAAATTTCAAATCATTTGGAATTGTACAACATGTAGGAAAAAAATAGTAAGTAGAAAGAAGTAGARAATGATTCAAAATAYHAAATTGTTAACAATTTATTTATGAAATTGAAAATTGCCAATMSCAATGGYTGAAATGTTGTAATAAACAATCCACAYCCAATATTTTGATTTTTTTTCAAAATTATTKAAAAATGAGTTAAATAAAGGACTTCAAAGTTTATTTTAGTGTAGAGATTCCATGATTGCCTGCAAACAAAAACTCTTCATAACTTTTGACTCGTTGATCAAAATGGAGTGATTCAAAGCTTCTCATGTACATATAGTTGTAGATAATCATTTTTAACTTTTTATTTTTGAATAAAGTCATTTTTTCAGACCTGCCCGGACTGCCCAGAGATCAAAGAAAAGTACATATATTGCAATAACTTTTTAAACTTGTAGTCAAAAGTCATGAAAATTGTTGGGCCTTAAAGCTACTCCTCGGACACATGTTGTATGAAAACTTCAAAGAAAAAAACTATAAACTCCATTTGTAGTGAGCTGTCTAAAATTGCTATGTTGCCAAAAAACGCGTTTTGGTCCTTTAAGGGTTAACTTAGTGGGTAGGTGCTTGAAAAATGTATTCAAGTGTACTAGGGTGTGATTGGCCTTCAAACTTCTAAGATCTATAAAATTACAAAATAAGCACACATTTTTCAGGTGCTTAGGCATCTTACATGATGCGCACCCGCAACTGCATTCTTCTATATATAGACCATGTTCTCACTTGCATTCAATATTAATATTCAAAGGGCACTTGAAAAAAAGTTTGCATACTAAAGAAGATCATCTAAAAATGAAGGTGAGAATGTAAAACATAAATAATCTCAATGGTCAGACTATTCTACTAAGCAAAAACTATCCTATGTTTAGGTTTTCATTTAAATTTAAAATAAAAATAGAATTCAAAGAATGACTTTTTATGTTTTTTCTACCCTTGTCATCCAAAAACCTATTCATCTCAATAATAAAAATAGAATGATTCAAAGCTTTTTGAGTGTGTACCAATCTATCCTATAAAATAAAAAAACAAAATATTTAAAAAATAACTCTTTCTAACTACCTGCTTTGACAATGAAATTGAAAAAACATTAATAAATTTTGCAATATTGATCAATATAGAACGAGACAAAGCATCACTTGTAGAGCTTGATGATTGTAAGCTATCCTAAAAAAAAATTGTGCAATAGAATTTCAAAATATGAAGTCAATAGAACYACCTAAATTCATAGAAAGCCCAAAGTTGGCTCTTTAGAACTTTAGGGTTTAAGTGGGTTGGAACAAGAAATAGCTTCTACTACAATACACTAATAATGAAATCTAGTCTTAACCATTCTAATTGATCTAAAAATACTATAAATTTTAATTCTGAATGACTATTTCTATCAACCATGCTGATAGAGATCTCTTCTATGCTCTTGGTGATAATGTTCTTCAAAAGAGTAAATACTTACAACATTTTCAAATCAATTAGGTAACATTAAATTTCATTATTAGTGTAGCATTGCGCATGACAGAAAAAAACCAACCTCTTCTTAATAATCAATATGGATACCTCCCCATGCACCAATTCGAAAGACCTTTTCCTCCCTTTCCTTCGAAGAATTCGACCTAGCTCCCGACCTTCCGTGGCCCTGTGCTGCCCTGTTATCCACAACTCAAAATTACCACCAACACCCAGAATCAACTACACACTACAAAAGAAAACCCTAATTCTAGTCTCCTTCCCACCCAAAACCTTCGGGCAGGTGCTGGAGCCATGAAATTGGAACATTCCAAGAAACGAAATCGCAAAGCCCAAACCACCGCTAGCATTGCCCTAAACCCTAGAAGCTCCCCAAACAAAACACTCCTCTTCAAGAAATCGCGAAACGACAGGAGCAGCAATTAAGAGAATAATTAGGCAAATTTCTCGTCGCATCACTGCAACATGGAGACCTCAGCACGCAGGCAAGCAGAGCCTAAACCCTAACTTCCCAACGAACAGAAACGAAAGAGACACCTGAGATCCAAAATCCAAAATACCGATTACCATCACAACTCTCTCAACAACCCGAATCCCACTGCACAACACAAACCCTAGATTTCTAACCACTCGATCCAAAGGCATCTCCTAGACCCCACAGCCACGATTCCACGAAATTGGATCATTCCTCGCAACATCTAAACCGTCCCCTGAAACCCTAACCCCTCCTTAACCCCAAAGCGTCTGGTTCCCTACCCAGTACCAGAACAGGCCATAAAGAACCCCATGAAGAGCCAAATCACTTCGCCTCCAGATTCACGTGGCGCAACAGACCGAAGCAGTCAGAAAACTACACTCTACCTGGGTCCCTGGACAAATGTGACAGAGCAAGAGTCCAAGGCAATGAAGGCCCCCAATTGATGAGACTACAGCAAGTTTCGCATGATGAGAAAAGCCAATGCGTCGTTTGTGCAACGTCGTTGTTGGAGAGTTCAGCGACGGAGGTGTCGTGGGCGCGGGCGCTGGTGACTCCGCTCAACCCTTTTGCAGGGAGGACATGATCATCGTCACTGACTGACTGACACTGCTGCAGGGCGTTCTGAGTTCTGACGACGACGACGGTCAAAGGCAGATTTGCACGCCACACTGTCGGACTTCGCAAATCCGTTGCAACGTCGCTGCTCAACAGATTTGTGAGGAGCAAGCGTTCGGGAAGTTTTCTGAGCTGTAATTTCCCTCTTCCCTGTCGGGTCTGTTTTTTCCAAGGGCACCGGTTGCATGAACTTATAACGGTAGGTACACCCAAACGAGCCACTTATTGATACTGTGCCTAGTTACTGTTACTAGGCTATTAGGCTATTCTGATTTTTACATAGTCTTCTTGGTAAATAAAATCACATTCCAATGCACCAAAAAACGCAGCATTTGGATACAGTATGCAAAAGTTATTAACCCTAGATGGGCCTTGGGATTTCTTAATATTTTGCCTTATAACTCTTCAATTGTGATGTTGTATATGAATTGTTATACATCATTATTTATGTACTATCATGATCATTAATTTACTTTGTATTGAAAAGTGTTTGGTCAATGTTTTTCTTATCAAATACCACCGTATTCTTAACCCTTGAACGACGCCGGGGTGACCCTGGAAATCATCAATTTCTAAAACCGTGGGAATCACTGGCATAAAAAAATCCAAAAACAATTGTTGGAAGTCAAAGCACTGTAGAACATCTTCCCTTTCCACCACAAATTCCAAGGATGGATAGTTGCATTTATGTCCTACAGAGAAAGATGCTCTCTCATTCATCGACCAAGAAATGGCCGCGGCGTCGTTTAGGGGTTAATGTACAATATGGCCGCAAAGTTTGTTTCTAAAAGCATCAATCCATCTATAGTTTGTGTACATGAATGATTTTGGAAATGTACACAAACTATAGATTGCACTTTAAAGCCAGGTGCGCTTTTTGGTGTACCCACCTTATCAGCCTATTTCCAACCACTTAATCTCTAAAGTCCCAAGGCCATTTTTCTATCAAAAACCACTGAAAACTGCCATTTTTGTTGCATTCACCCACGAAAACAAAAAACTAATTTTTCCTCGAATCTAACCATAGGATCTTCTACTTCACTTGTCTTTAATCATGTGGTAAAACTTTCATGAAGTTTGATAGTATAGATTGGAAGATATTAGCATTCAAAGTTGAAAAATAATTGTTTTTTGAACACTAGCTTGCAATTTCAGATGACTTTGACTGCCATTTGTAGAAATGTTTTGCACTATAGACTTTGAATTTTTTTTTAAATTTGTTGAAGAATTGAGGTGAAAGTCTAGAAAAAAAATTTCAAAAAACACACACTTGATTTTCATTCTTTAAAAAATTGTTAAGTAGAAGTAAGTCCAAGATTGAAAGAAAAACTAAATGGTTAATAGCTCTAAGATGGGATTGAAACACAATAATCCCAATGGTGAGATTGTTCTAAAAAGTAAACTTCACCTTGTCCAACAATTGTTTTTGAAAAAATGTGAAAATTGCATTCGGAAATTTCCATGACTATGTTTTCACCAAAAATGTTCCAAAACTGCCATTTTCAGTACAAGTACACAATTTTTGAAAATACACTTGTTTTGAAACATATAACCATAGGATCTTGTATTATGCTGACTTGAGAACATGTAGTAAAAGTTTCAGAAAATCCCCCCCCCCTCCGTAGATTGTAAGATATAAGCATTCAAATTTGCTCCCAAAAACAAGGTAGTTGCACTTCACAAGCTCACTTTTCTATGAAAAAATGTCCAAAATGGTGGTGCTTCTTTGGATTCTTTTCCTAAACAAGTTGGCGACATGCTTAAAAATTTTCAAATCATTTGGAATTGTACAACATATAGGGAAAAATAGTAAGTAGATAGTAGTAGAGAACAATTTAAAATACTAAATTGTTAAGAATTTAATTACGGAATTGAAAAATGCCAATCTTAATGGTTACAATGTTGTAATAAACAATCTACATCCTATGATTTTATCTTTCCAAAAATATTGAAAATTGAGTAAGATAAATAACTTCAAAGTTTATTTTAGACTAGAGATTCCATAATTGCCAGCAAACAAAAAATCCTCATAACTTTTGACTCATTGATCAAAATAGAATGATTCAAAGTTTTCCACGTACACACAACTCTAGGAACCAATTTCAATTTTTTGTTTAGACTAGAAAAAGTGGTTTGTTCTATATGCATGTCCTGCCCATTTATGAAAAAAGGTAACATATTAGGCCATAACTTTTGACTCATATTTTCAGATGTCATGAAATTTAGTGCATATGAAAGATATTCCTTCTCCCCACCTTCCATCAAAATTTGGGAAAAAATATGAATATCTATAGTCACATGTACCTGCCCAAAATTGCTATGTAGCCAAAAAACGCATAGTGGTCGTTTACGGGTTAACTTCCAACCAATGCCAAGTCTCCTAGATAGGGTTGCTATTATGTGAGCATAGGAGTGTGAGCCTATGAGCCTAGAAAACTACATACCTACGTAGTAGGTGTATATACTATAGAAACCATCCATGATTATAGGATATATATGTTGCAAATGCCCATATTATAGGTTTTCATAATACATACACCTTCTATAGTGTATGGTATCTATATTATTGGTACCTATACTATACGCTCAATGCTCACAAGCACGCATTTTTTGGCTCACATACTAGCATTGTTGGTCTCCTAGAGTGAGAAATTAATAAGTGTCTTATCATTGATGGTGTCAATGTGCTATTTTAAGATGAATAGTAGCATTTTACATAATTGCCAAATAATAAATTTACGTTTTTACCTTGTTGTAGAGAATATTTTGGAAGAACCACAAAGTTATTGCTCACTTTTCATCTCCTAAAYACCAAAAGGGGCTAAAAAGATGGAATCTTTGAGATATGATAAGAGTCATGACATCCATTGGATGGGTTATGAATATCTTTAAAAGTTTATTTTTAGAGTTACTGAAATGGATGAGGTACATCCGCATATGTTGAAAAATGATGTATGTCTACTCTTCAAGCAATGGCACTAGCAAGGTCACTCATTGCTTCAAGTGCAGGGATCTAAAATGGGTTCATGTAGGACTTGTTTGAAAAAAAAACAGTTGCAAAAATGAAGATTTTTGTCCAATATCAAGACATAATTGGGGGCGTTGTCATGAATGTTACATTTGGGTATAGGCAATTACTGCCTTTTTTGGGTGCATTGTGTCAAATTGTGTCACTATGCACCCAATGGTTTTTTTTTTAATTTAAAAAATAAATAAATTACCCACCCTTCCCCCCGGTTTCAAAAATCTAATTAATTAATTATTTCCCTCCTCATCCTCCCCTCCCCAATACTTGTAATTTTGAGAACCCATATCATGGACAATCAATATGGGACAATTCAGTACAAAATCCATATCCCATATCCGTATCTTGTATTTCGTACCGTATTCAAACCATATACCTAGTATCCGTATCCATATTTGGTACTATATTTTGGATTCGTATTCAGATGACTTAGATTTTTTTTCTTCAGAAATGGACAACATTTTAGAGGTGAAGCATTTAAAAAAAAATCAATGGCCTATCAATGATTTTTTCTATAAAGGGGGGAGGAACTATTGCAAATTAGGAGGTGACAGCCTCTTTTGGGTGCATTGTCATCATGAATGTTACATTTAGAGAAATTAAATGAATTATTATTTGACACTCTTAAGTGCCTAAGTTGGAAAATCAAAAGTCCACTAATTTTCATAATATAATTCTAGTTTGAATCCCTAAAATAATTATCATGTGTTCAAATTTTGAATGGAACATGACTGGAACATGTCTCTAACATAAATAATCTCGAGTTTTTCATCACTCTAGTTGTTGTAGATTCCAATATTGATTTTCTATCATTTGCATGGTACAAATTTTCAAGATTTTCTTTTCCAAATATTCTATATTGCAAAAGTATAAGGAGTATACTATAGAGTATGTTTGTTTTATGCCTAGTTTTTTGTTGAATTGTAATTTTGTTAATGCAAAATTTATAGTGGTAAGCAGATAATGTTTTTTGAGTTCACATCACAATTAATAACTTGGTAGTAAGATTGATTGCCATTGTGATTGTACATTCTTCCTCGATTCCATTAAAATCTTTCTAATTAGGGTGATTTACAGTCTTTGTAGGAAGAATTTGGGAAGCTTTTAGTGGGACTGAGGGAGTAATTACTTTGTTCCACTTGAACATGTAGTCTTGTGTATGAGATTCATTTTCTATTATTGTTAGGCTAATGTCAACTTGTATTTAAATTAGTGATGAAGTATTAGAGTCTTTCTTTCCTTTTAACATACTTGTATTCAAAGTCTAAACCTTTATGTATGATGATTGTTGCAAATTGTTGCAAACCATTATAAGGTAAGAGTGACAATCATTATAAGGTTGTTATTGATAATTATTATAAGGTGATTACATTGGGTGGAATTGTAATTTGTATTTCAAAAATCTGTCGTAGGTCTTGAAAAGCAGTGCAGTCTGTTCCGCTTAGGGGTCTAATAATTCTTATACAAAATAGGGTTGATCTCATTGACCTCTACTTTCTTTGTAGAAGCACTAGGGTTCCTCAACATCTTAAATAGGATTTTTCCAGCTTCCATATCCTCTTGACCTTTATCAAATTCATTGCGCTAAACTAACAACTCTGATAGCGCTGACCCAAATTGCAAGCCAAAAGAGAAACTGACATGAGCACTTCATCGGTACCCGTGTCGCAGGTGAAGAAGGACAAGCTCCGAACTCCCCCCAAAACTCCCCCCAAGACTCCTCCCAAAACTCCCCCTAAAACTCCCCCTAAAACCCCACCCAAAACCCCCGACCTGCGCACCCTGAAATCCAAGCGYGACAAGCTAGCCCCGGAGTCCTCCTCCCCACGCCCTTCCAAGTGGCGTCAGATTCTGGGCGCCCGAGGCACCGTGAACCCCAGCAGCCAACCAGCTCCYCCACCACGCAACGAAAGCGAGTTTCACGTCGACCTCAGCAGATTCAGCTCCAGCACCACTTCAGCTCCCCCAGTGAAATCCGAGCAGACGGGCACCATCCTGGCCAAGTCGCTTCTAATGTTGCAGCTGGAGTGTGAGGCTCGTGAAGAAGAGGAGGAGGAMGAAGAAGATGATGCGGATTCCAGAGCTTGCCAAACCAACAAGACACGCACGGGGATGGGGATGCACAAATTTGGAGTGAGACCGCCGGTGGCGATGGCGAATGCGAGAACTAGTGCCAGTGAAGAAGTGTTGCTGTGGAAGCGACGGAGCGGGGCCAAGCCTTTGACGCTCGACTTGAAGAGACGCTAGCTGCGGACACTAGAGTAGCTAGCTAGAACTGCAGGTGTAGAATAACTTATTTAGTAAAGGTTTAGCAGGAGAAAAACTTAGATGGTACATATGATCAATCTCTGTGCATTCAATTCGTTAGTACTTTGGTCCACAATTCAATGTATCATTGTGTGCGTGTTCTTGCATCGATCACCGCTAATTTACAATCGGTTGTTTGCTTTTGTTTGCAGGAAGAAAATGTCAAAATGGTAGTCTGTGGCAGCTTTGGGCTTGTGATACAGCAGTGTGTATTCATTTCGTTTTGTACTCAGGTTCACTTCTGCCGTGGTTTGTGAAAATCTACTGTAGTGTATGCAGTAGAATTGCAGTTTCAGAGCGAAACAACACTTAGCTGGTACAAGGTTTAGATGATTGTTGCAACGATCAATCTCCGAGCATTGAGGTCCTTCTTACTTTGGTCCACAATGTATCATTGAGTTCTTTCTCATTTGTATTATAAAGTTGTACTAAGGTAGAACCACCCATACTCGACAGAATAAGGAATTTTTGACAAATCTGGAGCAATGCAAGGTAAATGTTTTCAGAGGCGTGTTCATAAAAATGATGGGGATTGCAAAAATTTGGTAATTTTATTGCATGAATTGAAATTACTATGAATTTTCAAAGGCAAAAAGTGCGCCGGACCCATTGCCAATCTATCTAATTTTCACGACGATTGCTTGAACGGTCTAAAACTTATAACAATTTAGGACCAATTTTTAGTTTGGGGGGTAGTGTGGGCAGGTGGAGGATTGTTGAATTTTTCCAAAGGCAAGGATTTAAGTTAGGGCAATGAAAAAAGCAAGGGTGGACATGTCCTTAGGCGATCGGTAGACAACAATCTTCTAGACAATAATCCCCTAGTCAAGAAGAGATATGAAGCTTGGCAACCTTTGGTTGAAATGGAGTTGGATGGAGGGGTTAGGGCTTGCAAGCATCACTCACATAGAGCTTTGCGTTGTGGTCTCTTTCCAATGATGCTCTAGTTGCGTAATGTAGGCTTGATTTCAAAATAGTAGAAAGGCTCAAAAAGCTTGGATTCTTAACTAAGAGATTTTGGGATACCTTGGTACTTTGGAAATTTGGAGGAGTAGAAGTACAACCCAAAATCTTCTAAAATTACAAGTCTTTGTTTTGAATGGTGATTTTTTGCAATCCTTTGTGAGCGTTTTATTCATATCCTCAAAATTAATCATGTACAATCTGGTTCTATTCAATTTTAACATCAATCTCTCATGGGTGCCTAGTGTTGTTTAGTTGTGCATTTCAAGTAATAGACAAAATTTCATATCTATAGCCCCCATCAAGGAATGTTAACGCTCCCCTCATGGGAAACTTTGACACCAAAGAACAAACGGAGAATATGCTCAAGGATGGCTTAGTCATGTGCCGCCTATAAAGTCTATGAGCAAGAGCTTGTTGAAGAGTCCTTGAAGTGTCATGCGGTCATCGCTCATATTCACACCGTAGTTTTGTGGGTTTTTCTTTTGTGTTTTC
Organism: Pleurozium schreberi; assembly: GCA_006891605.1. NCBI lineage: Eukaryota > Viridiplantae > Streptophyta > Bryopsida > Hypnales > Hylocomiaceae > Pleurozium > Pleurozium schreberi. Next base: position 146,106 of record VACF01000962.1, on the reverse strand, counting down.
AGTTTAGGCACTTAAGGACAATTTGTCTTCTTGTGAGACGTGTAGACACAATTGACAAAGAGCATTGTTTGCTTATTGCAAGTACCTATGGTGCCTACTCTCAAAAGAGAGGTGTTTGTTAGGAAAGTACCCTCATTGAAACAATATTGTTTCAATGGATTCACATTCCAACTTTGAAAGTTTATTGTTGTAGTATAGCATCAATACTGTATCAATATTGTTTCAATGGGAGGCACTATTCCCACTGAAATTATTTTGTTGAAGTATTGATGTTATATTACAATAGTAAACTTTCAAAGTTGGATTGTGAGACCATTGGAACAATATTGCAAGAGTACCAAGACAGTAGGGGTGTAAGTTAGGATTTTGAGGATAGTCACAATTGCAGCATGTGCAATAAGCTTATCATAACACAAATTTGTATGAGGATTCTTATAAACAAGTGGCTACTAAAGTATTATGGTAATGTGGTCATGGAGGCATTCTAGTGTTTATTTTTTATTTATTTTAGGTAGTATAGAAAACAATAATTCCTAGAAAGATGAAGCTAATCACATTCATGAAAATGGATGAAACTTGCAAAATATGGATGGAATTTCATTTATTCATTTATAATTATGTATTTTCATCCAAAATGATATATGTTCATCCAAAATAGAGCAATACCATTCCAAAATTTGGTAGAAAAGCAAAAATTTCATCCACTAAAAGCACAAATATTTTTTGCCAAATATTCCCTATAAAAAATTCATTGCTTTTGAGCAAAAATTTGCTCAAAAGAACACCCTAGGGCATTGATTCATGTTGGTGGTAAAGGTTCATGGAACAACTAGAATTCAAGGTGTGGATCCCTTGATCTAACTTTAGGACGTTGTAGAGAATCTCCATCATTACCAAATGGACAAAATTTTGGTTGCTATCTTTGCCGTAAGTTTGCCTAAGTACTTAGAATTTTGTCCTATATTTCTTTAGGGCTTGCATTTACCATTGCAGGATTCATTGTTTATTTGGAAAAGCATGGGGCCCATGACTATGTTGAATGTCTATGAAAAGTGAAGAAATGCCAATGACCATAGAAACCCATCTCACATGTAATCTAACCACAGATCTTATAGAAAATAGTTTCTGACAAAACTAACTACAACTCAACCTTGGATCTCAACCCTCAAAACTTGTCAAATGTAGTAGTACTCAAAACCCTTTCAAATTTGTTTATTCACTAGAAAAAACTTGTGTTTAATTTGATAGATTTTAGGGGACATCAGATTCAACAAATCATATTTTTATGTCAAGAATGAAAACCAACATAACTTCTTGATGTTATGTAGGATGTTATTTTTGACATAAAAACATGGTTTGTTAAACCCAATGTCATCCAAAATTGGTTACATTAAACACAAGCTTTTTCTAGTGATTACACACTTTCAAGCTCAAAGCATAATCCTCACAAGAGCAAAAGATTTTAAAAAATAAAACCAACCCTCAATAAAACACACCTACAACATTTGCAACACTCATACACAGTAAAAATTATAAATTCCAAATAAAGTGATCTTTGGTTAAAACACTCAAAAAGCTTGAAATAAAAGCAATAAAAATAAGCTACAAACATTATAAGGGGTTTGAGGACATTAGACATTCGATGAAATTTAGGTTGTCTAAAGGGCTGCAAATTCCTCCAAGTTCTTGGGCTATGGAAACTCAGTAGCTGGTTGAATGTGACTTCCACTTCAGATGATAATAAAAAGTTATTTTTTAAAATTTAAAATTTTTTAATCTTTTAAGTTTTAAATTTTTTTTTTAAAAATTTTCTAAATTTTAGCTAGCACTCGCTGGTTTGTAGCATGAAGAATCAACTTGAAATGGCCCTCCAACATAGCTGAAAAACATTTAATGAGAATACGTGTTCCCAGATTGTGGAAATTGTGGAAACTGTGCCACATCAACAATCTAACTGAGTCAATAGACTACCACGTTAGATTATATTAATTAATTTTTTAATTTTAAATATTTAATAAGTATTTCATTGAAAAATGATTATTGTTTTTAATCATTTTTTAATTTTTTAATTTTTTGAAACAATAAATAATTTTTAAAATATTTAAAATTCTAAAATTCTAAAAGCACTAGTTGGTCTATAGTTCCTAGACAACATGGGAAACAACCCTAAATTAGTCCTTCGTTGCCTTCAAGTCTCCCCTAATGTGGGAAACCAAGCCATAGAGTACCCGTTACAATGTCTCAAGGTTGCAAACAATATGGAACTACCAAACAAGTGCCCAACCAAACTCTAGCCCCCTCATGAGGCTATTTGCCCCAATTTTTGGAATTTTGGGATGTAAAACATATTTTTCGAAAGTTCTAAAAAATAGCTTTCCAAAAATACATTACACTCCCCAAGATTCTGAAAATTGCAGTGGTAAATTGCAAAAAAAAAGCTGAAAACCCATTATGTACACACGCACAAAATTGTGGTCAAAAGAACCATACTTCATTTTGAGTGCGGTTCTTTATACCACGTTTTGTTATAGTGTTTGGAGAAGGTGAAGTTGTTTTAACCTCCTAAAGGACTATTTGTCCCTTCGAAGACAAGGTAGATTTCGGGCATGTACCTACGGTCTCAATTTTTATCCTGATTTTTTGAATTTCTTTTGTAGATAGAAAAAGTAACTAGCTTCATGGGAATATAATTTTTTTTCAATCGGTGCCCGGGAACAAAGGTCATGCCCAAAACAACTCAGCATAAGGAAGAGGGGGCAACAAAAATAAGTTTCAAAATTTGAATTTTTTTTATTAAATTTAAGATTTTTTTTCTCATAGTTTATATTTTTTTCTACATGCAAAGCATTGATTCATTCCATTTGGATTTATTATGAGAAACTTTTGGACAATCTTGTTTTTCGGGCAATTGGAGCATCTCCTTGAAAAAATAACTTGGAGGATTCATTTTTGAATGCAATTTTTACAATTTTAACCCCTAAAGGACCAACATGCGTTTTTTGGCAACATAGAAATTTTGGGCAGGTACGTGTGACTGGAGATTTTTATATTTTGGGCTAAAATTTTAATAGAATGTGGGGACAAAGAATATCGTTCACATGCACAAATTTCATGACATTCAAAAATTTGAGTCAAAAGTTATTGCATAATATGTTTTTTGTTTCTCAACTTGGGCAATCCGGGCAGATCTGGAAAAATCACTTTCTTAAGAAATAAAAATTTGAAATTCATTCTTCAGATATATATATATATATATATATATATATATATATATATATGTACTCAAAAAGCTTTGAATCATTGCATTTCGATAGTTGAGATGAAAGTTATGAGGCTTTTTAGTTTGCGGGTAGTTATGGAATATGTATCCAACTTGCCCTAAAGAATGAATCCAAAGAAGTACAACCATTTTGGACATTTTTTCATAATGATCTGACCTTGTGAAGTGCAGCTCCCCGGTTTTTTGCAAGGCCAAAAAACGGATTTTTGCCACTTCAAATGCTAATATCTTGCAATCTACATGGTGGAAATTTCTGAAATTCTTTCCACATATTCTCAAACTAGAGTACTACAAAATCCTACGATTACATGTGTCAAAAAATGATATTTTTCAAAAATTTGGTACTTGCACTAGAAATGGCAATTTTGAAGCATTTTTGGTGAGAACATAGTCAAGGAACTTTAGGAGTTAAGAAAAAAAATGTTCCACATGGTTTAGTTTGCTTGCTAAAACAATATCACCATTGGAATTAGTGCATTTAATTCCACTTTAGAGATCTATTAATAATTTAGATTTTCCTTCTATCTAGTATCTACTCCTATTTAACAATTTTTTAAAGAATAAAAACTAAATTCTTTTTAAAAAAAAATTCCCCCTAGATTCTCAACTCAATTCTCCACCAAAAAGATTAAAGCTCAAAACTCTATAGTGCAAAATTTTAAAGTTAAGAAGGTTCAAAGTCAAATAATCTAGTCTTGCAATGTGCTGCAAAACCTCTTTTTTTCACTTTAATTTCAGATATCTTGCAATCTATGTGGTCAAAAATTGTAAAAAAAATTTCCACATATCTTCATATTATTTAAGTGTGAGATCCTATGGTTAAATTTGAAAAAGAAAAACAATTTCCAATTGTTTTACTCTCTGCTATAGAAACGACAATTTTGAGTGTGTTTTTTCTTAGAGAAAAAAGGCSTTAATCCTTTAAGGGTTAACTTTAGTGTGGTAGTGTTGCTTACCAATGTTTTCCATACATACTTTCAAGGGAAGAGGATACAAACCTCCTACCCTTTGCTGGAATCTTAGTTTGGGTTTATTCAAAGACATTGAACCTCCAAACTTTTCATGGTTGAATATTTGTTAAGTACTTTGGTGGTCAAGCTAGATGAGTTAATTTGCGCATGGGTGTTTACAATATTCCCATGCTATTTGAGTAAAATTGATTCATGGTAACCTTTTGATTAATTGTTGCTATTGGCTTAGTGCATATTAGAACTTTTGAAAAGTTGAAGACAAATATTCAACTTTGCCTCACCTCCTATTGCAAGAGTACTAGTAGACATGTGGACCACTTGACAAGATTTTAAGTAATCTCAATACTTTTTAATTGCATTCTATCTTGCATATGTATGCTTTCATATATATTACTCAAAATTAGAAATACACATTGACTCTGCATGCATTACTCATGATGTTTGTCGACATTCATGATATTTCTAGTTTATTTTGATGTATGTGAGGTAGAAGCATCTATAACTAGCAATTTGACTTATAAATGCCCAAGGCCTTTTTTGAGCTTCTTGGAGTATGCTCAAAACTAAATAGAAAGCCCAAGTTTTGATCACTTTTATTATCAATATAAAAAAATTGTAATCGTACAAATTTAAACTTGATGTGTTATGGATAACATAGGAAAGGAAAACACTACAATATTACTCATGAATTGAAAGATTATAATATTTGATCAAGACGGTGTTAAAATTGTGGAAGTGATTTGAAGTCTTTCAAATCCACTTTTAACATGCCGAATCTAAAATTTAACACGATGAATAAAAGATGAGTCTAAAGGATATAACATGAATAACCATAATGGATTTATGGCATCAAAATTTGCAATGGCCTTCCTTGCAGAAATTCTTTAGTAGGAAAATCACAAATTATTTTTTATGCTAAAAAAAGACTTTGAAAGATATTCAACTAAAAATAGAATAGAATTTTGGTTAGAATTTATGTAACTTCAAAGTTTAATCATAACCAACATATAATAACTTGGACATTTAGAAATAAAAGAAACTCCAGATGTTTTCGAATGGTTAAAGACTTGTAATTTTTTTTAATACACTTATAATTGAAAATCATGAATTTAAGAAGAAGAAGATTATTTTTTTTACTTATATGAATGAATAACAAATTCTTGAAGTTCAACCAAATGTTGCATCCAAAACTATTTTTTGCATTTATGTATGCAATTTGTGCATTTTAGACTACCTAAATGGAGAGAATTGGTGGTTGGTTTTGATGACACGTAGAAAGTGATAATGTTGTCCTYTACTAAAACTTTTGAGCATGAACTTAATAAACTTGAAATTTTTTTGAAGATGATTTTTTTGATTGTAATCATATCCCTTCCTTTCATCACCACCTGGCCTTGCCTGCGGGCCTGCAAGTTATGCCTGGCCGGGTTCGGTTCTCACTTCCCTGATCTGAATCTCAAATAATTGTGAATTTTTGCACCTCACAATTCATCTAATTCCCAAAGTTTTGCAAGTTGCTGATCGATATCACTACACTAATGATGATAAATAGTGTTATCTACACTATTTGATTTAAAACACCCATAAGTTTTTACTCTTAATGAATATTTTTATCAACTATAGGTAGAAAGTTTTCCCAACTATAGTACTATTAGGATCCATACACTTCATAAAAATATTCACAAAGAGTAAAAACTTATAGCATTTCTAAAATAGTTAGTATGGGTAATACTATTTACCATCATTAGTGTACTGCACAGCACACAAATTGCCTTCACTTTGTACCAACACACAAATAACCACAAATCAAACTTCACCACATCATCGATCACTCTTCCAAGAAACGATGTTCCTTTAAAAATTCATTTTCTATATAAAGGTTGATTTTTCTAAYTTATTACAATTTGAATTTAGATTTTTTTAGTATTGGATGAGTCCCCAAAATTAATTATCTAGAGCTGAATTTTTTGTGGTCTATTCTTACAATAAGCAAGCATACTCTTACCAAGGGGCATTTAAATTCTATTAAAATAATGTTAGTAGTTAGATTTTTATAATTAATTAGTGTTCTAGAAATTTTAAAAAACATTACAAAATACTAGAAAATTTTGACCACACTATAAAGGATACTATAGAAATAAAAAAAGAAGTCCTTTTTATTTAAGTGGTGAGCTCAAAAATACAAGAAAAAATAAATAAATAAATAATTTTAAAACACAACAGAGGGAAGAGGTGCGCATTACAAAGCAATTGCAATTTTGATATGTAAAGATGGTATCATAGTGTCTACAGTATTGATGGTATGAATCTTAACTTTACTTTTTGAATTTTAGGTTTACATGAAATTAAAAGTAGAATTAGAAATTAATCTAGATATTAGTTCCAAATTTTAGAGTTAAACTTTAAATTTAGATCAAAATGTTTAATWTTTAGAAGATTCTAAAAATATCTTACACTTTAAAAATAGATTAAAATTGAGTAATTTATGTTTGGATGAATTTTGGTAGTAAAAATGGAGGAAATAGTAGTAAGCTCATCCAAGTAAATATAAAAAATAATCTTAGAACCTAGATTAGATTTTGGAGGTAAAAGTTAAGTTCAAAGTTAATTTGATAGTTTACTTTAGTAGAATTTATTGGATGAAGTTTTTGGTTACCAATTAGCAGTAAAACTTCATCTACCCATAAATTTTACTATGGAAGCCTTATTTTTGAGTATCTTACATTCTACGAAATTTATTTAATATTTGAAAGGTAAAAAATACCAAATCCTTAAAAATAATAAATTTATAGTAAAAATCCATAGTTAGAAGAAATTGGTAGGTGTTTAATTGAAATCTTTTGAAGACAACTAAAAAATATTTTAAAAATAAAATCACTTAGGATATCTTCTAGGGATTTCATGACTAATTCACACATAAGAAATAGGTTAATATTGAGAAAAGAAACATAGGRTGAAGTTTAGATTTAGTTTAGATTTTAATGAAGATTTAATTATTTGATCAATTGGATTAAACCCTTTAGCTTTGAAAACTACAATTAGTTTAGAACTCAACCTCAAAGTTCAAAGTTGTTTCAGATTTATAGATTGGGAGCTATTGGTGGATGAAATTATGTAGGGAAGTTTACAAAGAAAACTTCATCCATCGATAACTTCTTATAGGAGTGTTTGATTAAGACTTATTTAAGCTTCTTGGAGAGAAAATTAGATGCTCTAAGACTTGGCTCAATTAAATTTTTTACTTTGATTAGTTTGTAATTAGAGGACTAGACCTTTTGCACAAAATTGGGCCAAATTACTAAGCTTTTGGTATTTCCTTAGTTAGATTTTGCATTTAGGTATTTGAAACGTTAGGTAAAAAGACAAGATTGTCCATTGCTTGGTCAACACAAGTAGTTTGTTATTAATTTTCAATTAGTAAACAAATGAACCTTCTATGTGACTACAAAAGGCAAGGTTATCAACATACCATTATGATGTTTTCAAACATATACATATATCTCTTACAAATCTATCATATACCTACAGTATGAAATGGTCATTTGTCACTCCACAAATCTACCGCTCAGTCTTTATTCATCTTTGTTCATCTTTAAAAGAGCTAGAAATATTTGGAGAGTTATTGGGTCTATATTGAACTACAACATCATATTTGTGTGGAGTACTTATCATTTGATTACTCCTCAACTTATTGGATCTAAGTTGTCCATTATACTTATTATTCAATTCTTCATTAATGAAAGGTCTTATAGTTAAACGACCACCATTATGCAAGTTGTAAGGGTTGGGCTTATAATTTTGAAGACCTTGTGTTTCTTTTTGAAAATGAAGAGCTAGAGATTTTGACAAATTATTTTTTTGTTCATTAAAAGGTACTTTGGTAAAAGACGTTGGCTTGTTGGACATCTTGGAATTCAAATTAATATTTTGCTGATTGGTGGCATCAACTACAAGTTGTTGCCATTGTCCTTGTGGAGCTTGATAGCTTTGAGACCCTTGCGGAGCTTGATAACTTTGAGATCCTTTTGGATTTTGGTAGCTTTGAGATCCTTGTGGAGCTTGATAACTTGTAGATCCTTGTGAAGTTTGGTAGCTTTGAGGTCCTTGTGGAGTTTGATAATTTTGAAATTTTTGTGCAGTTTGATGATATTGAGGTCCTTTTGGAGCTTGATAATATTTAAGTTCTTGTGGAGTTTGACAATTTTGAAATTGTTGTGGAGTTTGATAGCATTGAGATCCCTGTGAAGCTTGATGATTTTCAAGTCTTTGTAGAGTTTGATAATTTTGAAGTCTTTGTGGATCTTGGTAATTTTGAGGACTTTGTAAAGCTTGAGTACTTTGAGGGCTTTCTAGAGCTTGATTGCTTTGAAGTCCTYGATAGCGTTGAGGTTCTTGCGCTTGATGATATTGAAGTTGTTGTTGTATCTGCAATTCTTGAGACAATTGTACTTGTTGAGTTGATTGTTGGTTTTTCCATTGTCCACCAAGTCGGCTATACACATTGCCAGCCTATAAAAGACCAAAGTTTATAGATTATTATCAGCTGCATTTTACCTTTTTTTAAATATTGTAGTAATTCCAAAATTTAAATATTTACTTTGAATTACTACAATATTTATTGTTGAATTACTACAATATTTACTGTTGAATTACTTAATATTTACTTTGAATTTACTTATCTTAGTGTTTAGGCTTTAGAATTAGCTAATTTATATCCAAATTATTTTGGTATTCAATATTTTATTTTGTATTTCAATTTTTTATGAACACATCAAATTATATAAATTTAAAAAATTTTAAATTCTAACAACAAATTATCTTCTTTTTTATTTTATTTTTATTAGAAAAAAAATGTGTAATGGTTTGAAATTGGTGATTATATATTGAAAATACATGTATTTCAATTGAAGTACCATCATTTTCTATATATAAATTTGGAACCCCGTTTGGAACGGGGAGGATTATTAAATCATTGAGGTTCGATGATGATTCAATTAACAACAAATTTGAGTATTCAATAAAAGGACTCAAGAAAAYCTTGATTACCTCTACTAGGTGCTTGTAGCTATTGTAGGCAACTCCATTAGTTGGTGTACGTTGTCGTTTGGCTTTACTGCATGGTCAAAAATAAGATGACATTTGAGCTTTTGCATAGTCAAAAATAAAATAACTTTTGTATGATTTCTTTCATTATGACTCAAGAGCAAATATCATATTCTAGACACAATGATGGTTTYAAAATAAAATTTGATACCCAAAATACCTTGCTAATGTTGTATTTAGAGGTGGTGGATATGTTTCATTAATCCAAGTTGTAATCCTTTCAAATTTTTTAAGATTCCTYTGCTCTGTACACCAAAAAAATACAATTAGTAAATATATTCCAAAAGAAAAAAATGCAAGAAAAAATTCTTTAWAATCACTAGCTTCAAACAAATAGTTGATATTAGAAAGAACCCTCAATATGAATCCAACTAATTTAAATTGTAATAACAATCATTGTTGTAAAAATATCACAAACAATGAGATTTACCTTTAGAGTGGCCATTCATGTGTCCACCAAGCGCTTGGTGCTTGTTGAAAACTTGGGAACAAAATTTGCAAATATAATGATTTTTTCCTCTCTCTTTGTCTTGAATCGTAGTATCAATAATATTGTTGACTCCAAATTCAAGAGTTTCAGCATTATCATTATTGTTTTTGAATTTTGTGGTTTCATTATTTTGATTGATATCCRATTTGATTAGCAAAAACTCTTTAGACTCTGCAATTTTTAACTTTTTATTAGTAAGCAATAAGTATAAAACAATGTCAAAGCATCATTGTAGCAATCAAGTAGCACCTTGTGATTATTGAATACTCTACTTCAAGTTGCTTACTTAGTTTCTATCCTTGCAAGTGCCAAAAAATATTTACTTTGAGAAAAACAAGAATTTCAATCCAAAAGTGTAAAAAAAGAGTCTATACACTTAAGACCCCAAAATTGATATTTATGGTATACACCTCTACTAGGAGGCAAACCTTTTCATATTTTTTTTGTAAAGTTACTTACATCTTATTATATCTAAAGTAAAAATTACAATTTTACTACATTTAGATTATGATACAATATCTCAAAATTTTACCAAATTCAAGGACTTCACCAAAATGCTTATTTAATATGATCTAAACTATTTATTACAAAGACAAACCATTCAATCTCAATTGCACTACTAACTTATTGTAAACATCTATTATAGTAGTGTAATATTTCATACCAAATAATTAATCAAAGTTGGAAGAAGTGATTCAACATATGTTTTAATATAAAATTATCCCCCAATTTCCAAAGTCAACTACTATTGATTATGCATGTGAAATAAAAGGAAAAAAAGAAAGAATGCTTGACATGAATCAATGATATAAATATTCTAGACTAGTTCTCTAATTGATTATGGAATTTTAAATTGATCTTACTATCTTTAGTTCAAGCACTTACAAAGGTCAATTAGTAAGATGTTAGCTGCACAGCTTTAGGGCCTTATGAGATTTGTAGCTTCGTTATATAGTCAACAATAAAGGTCGTCTCCATTTGTAACAATAATGTTAGAATAAGGTTTGACTAAAAATAGTACAAAAAACACACATCACCAAACTCCATTAGACTCCTTTAGGGCCTTATGAGATTTGTAGCTTGATTATATAGTCAACAATAAAGGTCGTCTCCATTTGTAACAATGGTGTTAGAATAAGGTTTGACTAAAAATAGTACAAAAGAAACACATCACCAAACTCCATTAGACTCCTGTTTGGAGGCTCAAAAGAGTTTCGTCCTGTGTTTTTCTCAAACTCCTACTCCTAGTCCCGTGCATTGCACACACTTTACGATTAACTCTAATTTTGAAGCTCAAATTCACCAACTTGGGGGTAATCCTCACCGGTTGTACTTGAAGGGCCAGCAATATTTGTATCAACTCCTCCTCCATCTTGAAAGTCTACAACACTAAAATTCTCAGTCTCCAAATTAGGGTTGACGTCGCTGTGCTCCATTGTGAGTATCCCAACTAGAAGAGGAATTCAAAATTAAGCATAAGAAACAAAGCTTAAGATGATAAACTAGACTTTTGCGACTAAGAGCTGACTTAAGCTATATAGACTTAAGCTTTTTAGACTTGAGAGTAAAGTGTGAGCGATGGTGCATTGCCAACAATACATACAGTTCTCCAGTACAAGTCTTTTTTCTAAAATTAGATTTTTAAAATTAAGATGCTTAATTTTAGGAGATATGTAAAAGTTGCTACATTGCAAAAATAAGTCACCAATAGAATCATAGGTTAAGTACAAGACAGTAAGTATAAAAATAAGTCAGTTTTGGACTTGTAATTTTAGAGAAACAAAAATATACATCATGAATTGCTCGATACTGTAGAACCTCCCTAGCTCAATAAGATTGAGACCGGTTTGACATATTAGACAAAAGAGGTTATTGCATTTGGGAGGGACATGATCTTCATATGTGATTAAGTAGGGACCAACAATCAATGTTCTTTCTAGAGAGAACTTTATTGATTTACAGAGGATTGCGTTAGGGAGGTTCTACTATAAGGTAAGACATCCCATTGCCGTTATTTCTTCCATAGTGGTCACCTATGAAGTGGCCCCATTGTGGTTTTTTTAGTTTTGTGAGATCTTGACCACAATCAATGTCTTACATGGTAGTGATGGAGTGATTAGTGACCACATAAGGCACTTCCAACTTTCCAGTGTGAAATTCATTACAAGGATTGACTTTTTAGGCATTCCATGTTAGAAATTATTGTGATTGCATTAGGTAGTGAGATGACCATCATGGATTCAGATTTTGTTGGCTATGGGGTGGTCTACAAACCCTATTGGGCCATGGAAAACTGATCACTTCAAAAATTCCTAGCAAATTCATACTTCATCGAAAAAATATAATTTCAATTGCACTTGCTGTTTCTCACACTTGTCTTTAAGTGGGAAAAAAATTGAAAATTTTCAACAGTAGCGTGAGGCCAGACTCCAAATTCTGACCACAATGGGCTGTCTTACCTTACTCATAATCATTAGTAGCAAGTAGCAACCAGTTTTGAGTAAGGAGGTGTGTACGTTCATGTGTTTATTGAACAACTAGATTGAATAAGGGTATTACGGGGACCCACATTAATCAATCGACATTTCACACTATATAAATATCTATCTTTGTTATACATCAATAATTATTGAAGTGTCTGGGGGGTTGTACATCATGTTTCAAACATCTATAGTTTTCCACATTAAGTCCCTTTGATTGTTTGGTCCTCTTAAAACCCCTATTCAGTGCTTCACTTTCAACTCCAAAGCACAGCCACCTAGAGCACGAACAGGAGGGAAGCACATTTGGTTTAATCACAAAATAGAGTAAACCACTAATCTAAATGGAAAAAATATCGCCTGTAAATTTGTCCAAAGTCTTGAGTTAGTGTGTCAAGCTCAAGCAATTGCTATTCTTCATGTTAGTGAAGGTGAGATCACTACCCACTCATTTTACCTCTAAAAGCCCAAGGGTTTTGGGCAAAACACAAATGTGTTTAAAAGAATTTTTAGATTCTCTTCAAATGAATTTTAAAGATATAACTTAAAAAGTTCACCAAAGATACAATTTCTATCATTAACATTTGAATTATGGCGAATTTCATTAAAATGGCGGCATTAAGTTATTTTGGCACTTTTTTCAGTTCACACCGCGCGGTCTGAAATCTAAACCCCTCCTAGATTTTTGAAATCTATACTTGTCTTAGATATCTGAAATTTATATATGTACTAGATGTTTCAGATCACGCAGTCTGAAATCTAAATACGTCATAGATTTTTGACATCTACATATGTCGTAGATGACATAAAATCTATACCAGTCCTAGATTTCACTTAAGCAGTTCAAACTTCAGCGGTGAAGACGGCACACTGAATACCGCCGGTTTAGTGAAATTCGCCATAATTTTTTTTGATTGGTCAAAATCGTGGTTTCTATTAAGTAGTAAAAAAATGCATAAGATCTAGAAATGATAACATCAACACTTTCCCCAAACAGTAAGTCAGTTTTCAACACAATGCAAATTCTAAACAATTTGTGCTACTTCACTTACAATTTTTGTTTGACCGTAGAAATCTTAGTTTTGAATACAAATATTGAAAGATAGCCTAAAATTTGAAAGAAAAAAAGCTTTGAAAAAAAGTTTTTTTCCACCCAAAATTTTTGCCTAAAGTCGGGAAGCAACCCAACCCCAAAAGAATCGCTCCGTTGTTTATGGGTTAATTATGTGAGTGAATTTCTAATACTTTTTCATTATCCCATATCTATAAGGACATATTAATAATAGATAACAATTGTTTCATACTAGTGTAGCCCTATGCTATTGGCCCAAAGTCAAAAAAAAAGATAATGACCCTTTTGTTCTCAATTATCTATAACTCAAAACTCAAAAATCCATAATTTTCACATTATAGGTTTAATAACCATGAAACACAATATGGGCACCCATCTTTGGAAAGAAAACTTTGACAATGCAAAGAACGCGAATACAAAGAATGTAGCTAGAAGAGGTGTCAAGTGTGGTTCCAAAGATCTCACCATATTAAACAATGCAAATAGACTAATTTAACCCCTAAAAAAACAAAAACTAGTGTGCCCTATGTTGTTGTCATAGTCAAAATATAAAAGTCAAAATAATTTTCAAAATTAAAAAATTAAAAAAAAACTCAAAAATCCATAACTTTCACATCATAAGTTTAATGCCATGAAACAAAATCATATTGTGCAAGAGCTTCTTAGAATTTGCTCATTGTTTAGTGTTGAGCAATCTTTTTTTCTTTACTTTTTGAGAAAGTGCCATGATAGCAATCACTTAAAATTTGGTTAAGCATAGTATTCTACATTCATCCAACTTTTGGACCAAAAAACACTTTTCAATCAATAATATGTGTATTTTTTCATCCAAATTTGGCAACTTCATCCATATTTTTAATACAAATGGAAAATTTATAGTAAAAAAAGATTATTTTCATCTAGCAAAAAGTAAAAATTTATTTTGAAATGGTAATAATCTAGCCCGGTAGAGCAAAAAAAAGGCTTGGAAAAAAGGRTTGGTGTAGGGCTCTTAGAAATGAGCTTCAAATGCACTAGAGCTTGAAGAAACAATCATATAAAGAATTCATTTAAAACAATTGTAGATTTTGAGAAGCCATAAATTGACTGGGATTACGATATACATGTTATGCCTTTTCATCTCATATTTTTTCCGGTCACTACTTTTTAAAGATTTGACATGTGAAAAGAAGATTGAAAGACTTCTAATCACTTTTACAATTTTAACATACACACATGCAAACAATATAATTTTTCAATCCATAAGTGAGATTATTGTGTTTTCTACATCCATGTGATCTCTAACATATCTAGTTTGAAATTGAAAATAATTAAAAGTTTTATAAAATTGAAATAATTTAACAAAAAATTGGTTTTTAATTCAATTTAGAGAAATTCTAAGAGGCTTTGAAAAGGCCTTGGACATTTAAGGCTAATGCGTAGATAGATGAGATTAACAATTGTAGTTCCCCTACAAGAGAAAAGGGTGTTTTAAGTAATCTAAGTATTGTATACTATACTTAAAACACCCCTTTCTCTTGTAGTGTTCATATCTTGTACTTGGACACATATACTTTTCAAAGTGCCACAACTACATTTTGAAAACTTATTCGAACTGAAATTTTTAGGACAAAAGGTGAACATCACACTCTACCACAAACCCAAAACATATTTTTTTGAAACTCTTTTCAACCTTAATCTAAAACATTTTGTCTAACAAAAAGATGATTTTGGAATGAGAAATATTGTATTATATCAATATTCCATATAATACATTCATATTTCATAAATCATACGTGTATGTATTCAACATATTTTCCATATAGAGTACCAATATCAAACTTTTTTGGTTTTCATTTTGATGCCGCTGCATAGGCATGTCAACGTTTTAATTGTTTTTTATTTGTGTGTGGGGATAATGAATTGATAAGATTTGTAAATGTCCGTATTTATGAAATAGTGATATTAACCCAAAATTTGCATTGCAACCTTAGATTTTATTGACTTATTGACCATCATGACACATTTGGTGTAAGAAAGTTGTTAGGAAGATACCATTTTCATCTCTCTACATTAGAGTATTGATAGACTTTAATCCTTATAGGACAGAAGTGTTTGTCAAACATAGTTTTAGTGTTAAACTTGAATTTTTCATAATTTTTTATTTAAATGTTTTAAAACTCAACCAAGAAAACTTGGTTCCAATTGTGGTTCCAATCGTGGTTCCAATAATCTATTTTTCATTCCTTCATTCTTTATTGCTTTCAAAAATTGTAAAATTGTAATTTGGGGGGCACTTGAAAGCTAGCATCTTGAAAGCTTCAAATACACTATTTTAAACATTTTTATTGTCAAATTCTTCTTAGTTTAAACTCAAGGAGTTCACCACTGATACCATGAAGTTCATCACTATCATCTCCAATTTTTTCTGAAAATTTCATTCTATCTAAAATACTTTTGTATTTCCTATGATTTTTACAAAATATTATTTATGAAAATTATATTAAATTCATCTTAATATTTTTAACTATATTCATGTATTAATACATGAAAAAATACTTGAAGCTAACTTTCATTTATGTATTAATACATGAAAAAATACCAAAGTTTTAAAAAGAGTGTTTTAACATAGAAAAGTAATGAAGTTTGACAAACAAGAATATGGAATTTATTTAAGGAATAACCTCATTTTATTTAGCATTCCTGAATAGGGCATAGGAAAACATATTTTCACTGAATTTTTCTTATCAATTTATTTGACCAGCGCGTTTCACAAATACTAGTGATGCTCAATTTAGTACCATCTAGATTATGTTCTTCACAATAGAGTAAATTGTAAAGTGTGCACTATTGGAGGGACCAAAAGCCGAAATTTGAAAAAAAACACAAGATGAAACTCCTTGAAGCATCCAAATTGGTTTTCATGGAGGTTGGTGTTGTGTTTTTTTGTATTATTGTGAATTAAATCTTCCTATGACACCCCTTCTACAAACTACGGTTCACTTTTCAATTAATTGTGGTAGTATTGTTAAAAAATTGGTTGCATAAGAACTAAGAATCCTTTTTCTTTCAAGGTTGTAGGACAATAATTATTGACCTTTCCATGTTCCACGACCTATTCTCATACAATTCTATGAAGGTATGTTCACACTTGATGTTAGAGATGATGTTTGCAATGTGAATTTAGTTTAGAAAAAGGTCTAAATTCGTTCCTAAGACCCCTAGTAACAACACCCTTTAACACCAAGTGTAAACATACCCGGAATCATGTATTCTCAAAGCCAAAGTCATTGTTTCCTATTGCTTTAATTTGTTGACTTGTGTCAAGCGAAAATTGGAATCTCATTTGAGGACCTTTAGGACAAAATCAAATGTTGTAAATTCAAGGTGGAATCTCTCCCATAAAAATAAGCAATCAATACAATCCTACCGTGGTGCATCTTCTCATTATGGTTGGAAAGGATTTTAAAGCATCCTTAGTCCACCCTCTATGGAAGCACGTCAAAGGCAAGTTTCATACCAATCTCAAAAAAACACCCACAACCTACCCCAATGCAAATGGCACCTTCTACATTGCCTTTATGGGTGCACTACTTTGTGCTTCTTGATTGACATTAATAGGTCCTTTATTATGCCCTCTAAGTGTCTCTACTCTCTACTCTCCAAGGTTGATCAACAAAAATAATGGCAACGATTGAGACTGAAAGGGCAGTAAAGGGGAAGAATTGGAGCTCATTTTGCCCGTAGGACACTAAATCGTGCCCATGAAATGAGACCTGGAGGATAATGTTTGAGGGTAAAAGTAAATTAAAGCCCCCTATATTGAGCCATCACTAGGGTCCACTCTATATCTCTCCCTACTCATTTGCGGTCTATGATTGCAAATTTGAATTCAGAAATTGTAAAATTTTTTTTTTGCAAAAAATAAGAAATTCCTGTGTTTTCCCCTGCAGTAAATCTAGCCTGTGGGGCCCATTTCATGGGCACGATATATTGTCCTGCATTTAGCCCCTAAGTTACTCCATCGCACTTCACCTCCTGCGCTGTCGCCAACTCCTTGTGAAACATTTAGGTTGCCCTCATCAGGTTGAGGCCCCTCTGCCGGGAGTGAAAAACGGTAATGCGCACGGCATGTGCCATTGAGTGCCCAGTTACCGGTGGAGGAGTGAGGATGCTCTTAGCCGTGCGTTATGTCGCCGGCAGCCTGCTCCTGGTTTCGATCAAAGCGCGCGCTCCTTGTGCCCTTCTCCGAAATAGTTTATCGAGAGACGGATGTCGCTTGCTGTTGATGAGTAACTTAGCGAGGTCGCTCAGTCGGCTGCTGGAGGTGATGTAACGACTGCTCGGAAGGAGTTGGTAGGATTTCTTTCGTGCTTGTGGCGTTTATAGGGGACGGGACGAGGCGCACGCCATCACTTCCCGATTGCAGTGAGTGGCGATTTCAATGGACCTGTGTTCTTTGGCGGAGCCGTGACTTCGTCTCTTTTGCACTCGATCTGAGGTCTGAAGAGTTTCTCAGTCCTACTCAGCCCTCAACCCTGGTGAACATTCCATCTCTCCGTCTTCGATTCTTTGTTGTTGTTTTTGGTTCTCTTGAGGTTTTCTTTTTAGTGCCTATAGAAATGGAAATCATACAGAAGCTGCCATTCGGGCACTCCTGGGTTACTGATGAAGATTGGCTCTGAATAAACGTRTCTATTGTGGYGGTATTTTGCTTGTTTTTTGGCGTGGCTAATGGAACGCGGTTTATGGAGTTACAGGTGGAATTTTATTCGGATGAATAGGTTCCTGCAGATCTCGCAGAAGCGAATCTTCCTTCATGAGTTATACATCCGGTGTGTATGCTTGCGGTTGTGCAGACATCCCTCGGTACCTCCAGAATGCTTGTTTGAAATGCGTGAAGTGTATCAGATGAAGACTAGCATCATAACAGCAACTAACGGCTTCATGGAGTGTTGACTAAGCAAGACATTATCTGTAGGTATGTGTTAGAACTCTGACTGCACTTCAGTATGCATTATCTTACTTGCATGTCATCCTGTCCTGATGCTTCTCATCCTTTTCACTCATTTCCTGAACTTGCACCGCTTGTCTTTTGTTGTGAGAGCCGCCCTTGCTGAAATGGAGTAGTGGAACACCGTCTTAGAACATCACATCCGTGTAAGGCACTCAGGTTTCGTCGTGTAACTCAAAATGGATCMTTCGTGAGCCCTGGTCTGAATCTTGTGCGTCCCACCACCCCACGTGATTCTTACTTGATCTAATACTTGATCTATCGATGTTCTTTTTTTTTTCTGTTTTTCAGATATGGAATGATTTAAGCATGGAACAGGGTCTGAAAGCTATTGCAATGACTTTGGGTTAGTAGTAACTGTGATTTGTGATCCCTTGCATCATTGCTCATCTCAAGAAGTAGGACTCATCTTGAGCTCATCTGATCTTAGTAGCAAATATTGTAATTGTGATTGTTGCAAGTACAGTCTCAACAATATTGTTTAGTTTCTCTCTCAACAGTGATTTATTGGTTGGGAATTCATTTGAGTGGATAGGGATTATAGGTCACAACCGGCCAGAGGAGTTTCCGAGGCATAGTGATGCCCAAAAAAGATTTGTGCAACAATTGTCTATGGACTTGGAGAAATGTGACTATCATCCATTATTTGACAAGCATTATAKGCCTTGATGCTTGTCAAAAAATGGATGACGGTCATATCTCTTGAAGGCTTATCTTTCAAGTGGTCGAACAATGTGAAGTTTGGGTGGTGGTGCTATAAGAGGGATTCTTCACTTCCAAATGGCCCATGTTGGAGTTGGTGGCAAAGACAAATCTCAAAAGGGGGAAGTCTAGCTTCACAATAATGCCAAAGCCTTGTGATTGTGTGGCGCAACCGATGACTTGAAGTACAACTTTTAGTTGGGAGAAGTGAAATGAGACAACACATTTGAAGTGATTTGTAAGTTGGTTCCTTCATGCATGCTTTGAAGATTCCCTTATTCAAGGGAGGTCATGTTTGTGCAAGGTTTTTATAGAAACTAGTGAATAGTTGTTTATCCATGGAGATGCTTTTATTCCCAAATTAATTGGGATGTCATTGGGTTGATTAGAAATACTCTTGTGTTGGTAGAGATGACTTGTTTTGTGCAAATTCATTGATTWTGGTCCATTTCCACTAGTCTTGATTTATGGGCTTGGAAGAGTGTTGTGCTCGTGATGGCATGTTCAYTAAATGAGTTGACGTTTTTGAGGATATGACTAAGTGAATGCATGGAAATGTTGGAATTGGAAATGGAGGAAGCAAGGTCTTTATTCCTTTATCATGTTGCATGTGTCCCTTCCACATACTTTAGCAACAAGGATGACCATGAGTTGATCTCATCTTGCATTCAACCAAGTTAATTCAAGAAAGGTGAAGGCATTGGTTATTTTTACCACCTATTGGCATTGCAAAATGTGGGTGAGTAGTTGGGTTGGATATGATCCAAATTGATGGTGGTTGCTCTTGCATGAAATATACTTTTTGAAACCTTTCAAAGAATCCCAACATCTTGTCTTTCTATTTTGAGAAGAAGCTTTGATATATTGAATCCTCAAGATCATCTTCTATTCATGGATACAACTTTGTATGCACCTTACATCAATCTATACTCTTTGAATTTAACATTCTAATGGAAAGTTTTTGAATGGTTTCTATTGGATGGTTGTTAATCTTTGTTTCATTGATGAGTTGTGGTTCTATGTAAGAGTTATAATATCTATGATATATTTGAATGAGAGACATTTATGAAACTATTGTAACTCCTCCAAAGAAGTGTTTGAAATCCCATCCCATGTGCTAATTCAATGAAATTAAACCAATATAACCAATATGCTCGTTTTAGTATTTTTAGTAGGATGAGGATTTGAATTGAATATGTTGCTTTCTTGATGTTTTTTTTTTTTTTCTTTTGTTGTAGTTGGAGACTTGAAGAGGACATTTCTATCCGAGAATATTGATGATGGGCTTGACAAAATCACCATACATGATTTTTGACGTGAGTTTTTAAAATTGGAGACAAATGTTGGCAAAGATAATGAATGTTCAATGCTACTAGTACAATGTGCTTGAAGAAGCCATTGTAACAAATGGTGGTTGTTTGGTAAGTGTAGGGTGGATATTTTCTTGGATAAGGAATTTATGTCAATAGAGGATGTGATTTTTCATTGTTTCCCTAGTGTGATGGTTTGGAAATTTAGTACAAACCTTGCAAGTCTATAAGAATTAGATCTAAAAAGATTGAAACACCTCAAGAGCTTGGATTTGGAGTGCAATTTGTCCTTGTTGGACTAGGTGTGGATGATTTAGTTACATTGGAGGAACTTCATCAATTGTTGTTTCAAGCTAAATGAGGTGTCCAACACTACAACAGAAAGAGGTGTTTTAAGTATAGTCCTAGAGATAAGATTGTAAGTAATGACTTATAAGGAGTCTTTTAAGTAAGAATTTACTAAAAACGCATGTTTTTTAAGTAAATTTTTTACTTAAAAGACTCCTTATATGTCATTACTTAAAATCTTATCTCTAGGACTATACTTAAAACACCCCATTCTCTTGTAGTGCAACTTACAGAAGCTCAAATGGTTACATATGTTGCATGTAAATGTGGGTTATTACAAGCCTTGTTGGGTTTGGATGACTTGATCAATTTATTAAAAATGAATTCTAATTGTTGTAAGTTAAATTATCAGAATTCATGAGTTGCATATTGAACTTGACTTACACAAGCTTACAAAGCTAGAAATGCTCCACCCTGTTGGATGGTGGGGCCAAAGGATTTTAAGCCTACCAAATTTAGTGTTGTTGAAATTTGTCATTGTCAACAAGTGCAAGGGTGTGCGTGAGTTTCTTGATCTCCATTGACTATCAAGATTATGCAAGATGGATTTCAAGTGCTATGAGTTCATTGAGTTTGGACAACTTGACCAATTTAGAAGAGCTATATATCTTGGATTGTAACAAGTTGAAGTCATTATACGTTGAAAGAGTTGACAATTGAGTGTGCATAGTTGAGAGATGCTCATAGTCCATCCTTGGGGTGTGGAATTTGGAATTGATCYTTCATTGGCTGACGAGTCTTTGTTTCTTAAATGTGTGGGACTCGAGAGTCTTTGCAAGGGCTAGCAATTTGTTCACAATTGTTCACTGTTATCTTCGACCAATGTCCCATTGAGAAGCTCCCAAACTTGAACAACTTCCCAAAATTATTCTATCTCAATGTAAGGATTGTGTGACCTTCATAGGACCTTTAAATTTGAAATTTAAGCATTTCACTATAAGAAACCCGCGTTGTAGTTGATGTGGACAAATTTTATCAGACGGATTTTTGTGGACATTGAAGGGGACATATCGTGTTTTTATGTCATCAAAAACATTTAATGTATTATCAATGGTGACATAAAAACACGATACATCACCTTCAATGTCCACAAAAATCTGTCTGATAAAATTTGTCCACATCAACTAAAACGCAGGTTTCTTATAGTGTTTGGACAATCATGGGTGCACGATTTTGCAAGCTCTATTAGATCACGTAATTGCATGGATGATGCAATCATTGAATGTAACCAACAATGGAATAGTGGTGAGTGCCCAACTCTTCAAAGAAATGTAAGCATGTTGGCCTTTCTTTTAATTGGTCTCAAAATAGTAAAATTTCTACAATCACCTTTGTTGGTTGGTGTGACATCATCTCGAGTGCAATGTCAAGGCTTCAAAGAAAAACGATAGTGCTTAGTTTGAGGGTTCTTGTGTGACCAAGCCATAGTAGGCTTGAAATGGATTGAAAAGTGAGAAAGAAATTGTACTAACTACAAAGTGAGAGTTAGAAACTTTACAAAGTTTAGGAGTATCAAACTTAATTGACTAACTAGTGTTAAATGAAATTTTTTATCTYTTAAAAAAGCCATAGAATCAATTTTCTTTGTATTTGGACTAAATTTACAAAAAAGTTTATAAGCCTGTTTTGAAAGCAATCTCCAACAACAAAAAGTCTCAAATATGTGCTCAATAACATTGRCCCTCGGTAGCTCATACCTCATATATCTCTGCATGGACTTTACAAATACTCTTGATACAACCAAAATAAACTTTGCTYAGTTGTCACTCTTAGTGGCTTGGATCTCTACCTCAGTTCTAGGCATAAGGTTGAAAAGTAAACTAAAAGAGAAGTGTATTTTAATCAATGATCAATGAAATAGAAATGCAATAAACAAAAGAAGACTACCCAACTCAAATGCTGCAAGAAAATTATGAGAAGATGACAAGGTTGATGTCACTAAACTTGCAGGTTGTGCCAATTTAGATTGCATGAACTCATCAAAACATCAAGCTTGAGATCAAATTTGAACCAACATTTTATGCAACTTCAAGTGAGAAATCAACTTTGGCAATTAATCTGTAGCAAATCAAACACCTCACGAAGCTAGTTTCCAATCCATGTCAAAGAAGTTGCCTCAWGGATAAACAATGTTATGATTGTAACAACAAGGGTAGAATACCCAATTGATTGAGCTATTGTCGGATGCGGATGAGGTATGTACCCTTGAAAGGACAAGACCAAAGTAGCAGTCTTCCAAAAATGATTCAATTTTAAGACCAATAGGTACATTCTTCATTTCTATTGTGGTTTGAAAAGTCATCCATAGGCCACTTTTTGGCTTCAACATCCTTCGAGGATTAACCTCTTAAGTCCCATTGTCCCTTCAAGAGATAGTGGAGTTAGAATAGGCAATTACAAACTCTATTTTTGCTACAATTTTTTGAACTTTTTTGAAACTTTTTTCTAGAGAAGTAGAAATCCCAGAGCCACGCCGAGAGCGTTACTTGTATACATTTTTTTGTGTAATTCTAAAGAAATAAGTAGCATGATTTTATTTGCATTCATATTTGAGCTCAAAGGTTTTTAGATAGCTGGTCACAATATAGGGAACAAATTTTTARTAGTTAATCCTTAAACAAGGCCAAGGCCATTTTCTGGTCATTGAATGAGAGAGCATCTTTTTGTGTAGGACAAAAGTGCAATCATTCATCCTCGGAATTTTGTGTGAAAAGGGAAGATCTTCTACAATACTTTGACTTACTTTTGAAATTTTGTAAACCTATGATTCTCACGTTATCAGAATTCATGATTTCCACGGTGACCTGCCCGACGTCATTAGAGGGGATTTGGGGGGGTTGGAGGGCCGTTTCAGCCCTGTTCCCCCCCATACCCCCGTTGTTCCCCGGCAGCAGGGTCAGATTTTTTCGGAAAAAAAAAAAAAAAAAAAAAAAAAAATTAGTCTTAAAATACAAATCTAAGAAGACTTTTTTTTTTTTTTTTGAAAAAAAAAAATGACGTGGCAGTCGTTCGGCCACGTCAGCCAGCTCCTGCACAGGCTGCAAACGCTGTTGAACAGGCTGGGAACTCGCAGGGAACTCCCACACATGGAGAAAAACATCTAATGTTAAGGCGGTTAAGCTTATCTGGCAAGGTAAAATTTTTGGAGAGGCCAGCCCATGGAAGGAAATTCCTACGGGAAGATCATCCACTATGACGGCAAACTGAACGTTTGGATTTTTCATTCATCCATCACTGATGCTCATTCTCGAGTGGCGGGAGAAACTGGTTCTGTCTTCTGTGTTCTGGGCGTAATTTTTCCGTGTTGCAGAAACTGACTGGCTATGGCGTCTAGGGTTTAAAGTCGATTTCTTGGGAAGTACTCAGCGGTGACGGGTGCCCAGTGTTTTGGTCTCTCAGTTGTCCTCTTTATTCCTTTTGAACTTTGTGTTCAGTGGTGCTGGGTCGCGATTGASAATGGCGGGGCCAGCAGGCGCGGGGGGKGGGAGCGGGCAGAAGCGGGGGCGGCCTGGAGCGGCCAACGCCGGAACTAATTCTAACAATGCGGTGCAATTTGAAAATCCGAGTGCTGGAGCGGTGCATCAGCCTTCGCCTGGACCCAACCTCGGTCCCGCACTTCAAGTGGTCCCCAATTTTGCCGACCAGCATACCAAGAGGATTGTTATGGCGCTTCAGAGCGGATTAAAGGGAGAGCTCGCGTGGGCGATCAACGCGTTGACGCTGTTGAGTTTCAAGGAGAAGGACGACACGCGAAAGGATGCGACGCCGCTGGCGAAAGTCCTGGGGTTGCTTGATTCGCTTCTGCATGTGATCAGTGAGTGGCGTGATATAGCTCAAGAACGGGTATTTGCGAAGTTGTCCAGGCCTCGCTTGCTAGGAGCTGATCAGCCGTATACGGGGTTTGGCCTTGAGTATGAAATWGTCACTCCTGATGATGCATTGGTGCATATCAGGGGAGCGGCAGAGAAGAATTCTGAAGGGGAGGAGGCGGAAGAGGGGTGGTGCTGGGACGAGGAAGGACTTTTTAATCTTGATGAAATTGGTCGGAATGAGAAACAGATRTGTGCAGTAGCGGTTTCGAATGTGCTGCGCAACTTGTCGTTTATGCCTGAGAATGAAGTGGCAATGGCACAGCACCACCGGTGTTTAGAAACTTTGATTACAGTCATGGAAGATCACGAGRTGGAGGACGAAGAGTTGGTGACGAATTCGGTGGAGACGCTTTTAAACTTAGCACCTTTTTTGTGTTTCAAGAATTTTATGAACAATGGGAGTAGCAAAGGAAGCAATTCGGGGACCACGATGTCGGAGAAGAGAGTGGTTGATGCTATTCTGATGATGTTGTTCTCTCCTGTAGTTCCCTGGCATTGCTCCGCAGCAGAGCTTCTTGGACGGCTCGTTGTGAATCCTGACAACGAACCTTTTCTCTTGCCTTCGGTCTCCCAGGTATTTCCTCGTTTGGTAGAGCTTTTAAGTGCTGATGCCTCCGGTGATGCTGTGGCCGCATCTGTGGCAGCATTGCACAACTTTGCTGAGATCAACACCGACTGCCGGTTGCGTCTCGCAAGCGAGCGTTGGGCTGTGGGAAGGCTGCTGAGAGTGGTAAGTTCTGGGAGAGACCACCCGCAGGAAATTTGTCGAAAGGCAGCCCTAACCCTTGAGAGCTTGGCGTCTGAGCCTCAGAATAGAGCCGTAATGTTCTCCTTTGAGAGCCAAATAGCTGAGCTTGCCGTTGTGGACCTGCGAATGTCGGATGTTTTTGCCCGCATTCTTTGGGAGCTCAGTTCAGGTATCAGCTCCAAGATGGGATCCCTTCGAGGAGTTTGGGGCTCCTCGTAACGCTCATGTCGTTTGTAGCTGCTGCGGCTTCACGTTGCGGATGATGTACAGATATGCTATTTGAATGACGCTACAGCTTTCGATACACGCTACCGACTGCATCCATCATTGTAGGAAGACCTTCGAGAATGACAATTCAAAGTCTTCCTTCTCCAACAGGTTTTGCACCACAGGTGGCACCGTCTTTGGAATGCCCGACATCTGAGTTTCAAGAGAATCAATATTCTCCTTTTTCAAGTGTGCTCATCTCTGAGTTAGCTGGGATGAGATTACTGCATATCGGATATATTGRACGCATCGTCATATTACGAACTGCTGATTCAAGCTGGATTTCCCTCGTGGGTTGGGTACGTTCTGAGWGCTTCAGGACCTTTCAATGGCAACGTCTTAGTGCTATTTGCAAGAAGTTATTAAGCATTGTTACTTTCCCTTACCTAGCTCAAGACCTGTCTCAATCTGAGCACAGTATTAACTGATTTTCTTAATCCTAGTATTATTATAATTCATATATACCAGGCTTATATTGGTATTCTCGGTGAACCAGTATACGAGTTGCCATTCACACCTGGTAAAAAATTCTCACTAGGTTCTAAAGGAATTAGCGAATTCAATCATTGACAATCTGAGTTGTGCGTGCAGGCGGGAGGGAATGGTCGAACTGGTTTATTGAAGCCCAAGTTGAAGCTGTGTGCAAGTGGCAGGGATGTCCTCACCGATCGCGTTAAAATATTCTGGCGACTTCACTAACAGGCATGGATAACGAGCATGGAGTTCTCTAACATCGTGCTATACTTCGGTTTCACATTTGGAAATTCCACGTGTCAAACCATCCTGGCGAGCATATAGATCCGTGAGTGCTGCCGTCCTAAGCGTTGTATCTCAACTGTAAGGATATCATGTGGGAATTCAACGYGGGTACTTYGAATCACAGGGGAAGTATGAGATTAGTAAGTCCCTTTCCTAAACCTCAATCGTCACCTTGAGAACAAATGTTGAAACATGCTTGCCTTACAATGTGATTCAGGCGTCTTTTCYTGCTTTCCCTCATATCTCGCTCGTCCAATCTCTCCCACTGTTGTTTCCGAAGATATATTCTTTCCAATGATATCTCCACTAGATGTTAATAACTTCTAATTTAGCGGACCCTGAAAGGAATTTCGTTCGTGCAGGGGGGAGGATGCTGATGTTGGCGCTTTTAGGGGAGTAGGCAACGCCGTCTATCAACAGGAGAATCCACTGAGTTGCTTGCTCCAATCATTTTCATGAGTAGACATCGCCACTTCCAATCGAGCCATTGGTTTTACCCTCGAAAATCATCTGGAAATGAATTGCAATACAATATTGTGTGCGCCTTCACACGGAAATTGTGTCTTCCAGGCTCGAAATGGAATGATTTTCTTGGGGGTGGGAGGGTGATACCCGTGAAACTCTATGGTTCTGGGGGTAGGTGCTGTTTGAAATGTTTTCTCTTCATTGTTGATTAGAAACCGTTGCTTGGCAAGATGGACTTCTTAAATCCATTGTTGAACAGTTGAGTTGTTCTTTTGCAAGCTCTTTTAACACTTAAAAGACAACCTATCACCACGGGGAAAAGGCGGGTTGTGGATTGTGGACTGCTAAGTGTTCCAAGGTGAGAGGTTAAAACTGTGCAACTCCTAAAAATGGCATCAACATCTAAAAATTTGATGATGGGCATAAGGGAATGTGTTTGCATGGGCATGAATTTCCGTGGCTTTGTGTTACAATTGCAACACCCAAAAATGACAATACACTCAATGACCCTATTTTGTGTTTTCCATGTCAAAACACATCTCTACTTTCATGTTTACCCAAAAAATGGATGAAAAATACCTTATTTGCATCCACTACAATTGATTTTTGTCATCCAAAGGATTCAAAATGTCCTTGTGGTCCTTCAAGGATTAACTTTTTGACTTTTGAAAGATGAGACGTGTCACCAAAGTACTCGGCAAAAAATGATCATTTCTATGATAATCTTGAAAGTATGGATTGTCCTTTGAGGTTAACCTTGAAAGGACGGGCCCATGTCTTCTTTTCTAAAGTTCGAACTTTTTCTCTAAATATGCTTCCATGTTGCAAGAATACAGAAATTTAGATATTTATGTGAAAATTTGGAATTATTTTGATATTTTTAATAGAGCAAGAAAAAACCATATCAAACACAAAATATGTTTAAAAGTAAGTTTTGGAAATTTCTCCATAACTATACTATAATGTAGAACACCATTGTACAAAACTATGTATTCAGGTAAGAGGTTCAAGAATGGAGCATATAAGGAGAAATTCTAATCTATAGAGAGAACTAGGTAGTCAATCATTTCCAATTTTTTCCTATGGAACTTTTATTGAATGAAGCTATGATTTTCCAAACAACATAGTGTGTACATCACTATTTTTGCTCATAGGGGTCAGCAGTAATGAAATGAAAAATACCTTTGATTGGAGGCTTTTTTGTTCTAGAATTGTTTTGGACATGGCTTGCAATTGAATGCACATGTATGGGTAACAATCTCTAAATCTCTTTACATTGTAGTAGAAATATACAGCTTTCTTCAATTAATCATTTGCCCTATTGGTAATGACATTTATTTTCCTATCCCTCACTGCATTTCACTGCCGTCTAACATACATAATGATGCATTCATCACTTATGAAGAACACATACTAAGGTAAGAAGTTGTGAAATGGAGCTGGCATTTAGAACCGTCCATGTAGACTCTCCTCAAATGGACATGACATGGTCTTTAAATGGACCTTCTATAGTCATTGAATGGATTGATTAAAAAAACATTATTGTGGGAATTTTTGCAAAAAGATGAACTTTGACTCAAATTTTTGCAAAATTTTTTTTGTTGCCCGGTCTCCCTAGCTTTGAGCTTATTTGGGCATAACTTTTGTTCCCGGGCACCGATTGAAAAAAAAAATTATATTCCCACGAAGCTCATCAGTTTTTCTATCTCCAAAAAAAGTTTCAAAAGATCACATAAAAAATTCAGCCTGTAGGTACCTACCCGAAATCTCATTTGTCCCCCGAGGGGACAACGGTCCTTTAGGGGTTAAAAAACCCTCATATAATTAAGTTTTTAATGCTATTATTGTCCTCAAAAATGTTCATTTCATGTGTAAATTATATTTTTGGACTCTTTGTTAAAAAGGAAACAAGAATTTTTTACATTAAAATAATTAAACTCCTTGAGATTGGACTGAGATGCATTATTAGTGATTATAATTAGGGCCATATGATATGGGAATTGCATATACAAGCAAATTACTTTTACAATTTTAACACCCTTGTAATCAAAAATTATAATTTTCAATTCATAAGTGATATTCTTGTGTTTTCTTTTCCCAAATCATCCTTAACATGTATAGTTTGAATTTTTAAGGTTACCGTTAAAAAAATCAATGTAGCTTACTTCAAATTGTTGGCTATTTGATCAATTTAAAGCAAGTTCTGAAAAGCTCAAAAAAAGACTTGGGTTTTGAGGGGTGAAAAACTGAAAATTGCAAAGAAGGAACAAAAACGCTTCAACCGTGAGGTTCTCTCATAGGTTAATTCATTCACTAGTTGAACCTCACATCTACACTCCAATCTTAACCCTAATGGACCAAGTGTTCATTGAACGTATGCAAAAAATCTCGGGTAGGTTCATATGAAGTCATTTTTTATTAGATGTTCATGAAATTTGGACACAATGTGTAACTATGTACACGCTACCTGAAAATCTATTTTTTTCTCTAATCGGGTGCCCAAATCAAAAGTTATGCTGCCCTAAACTTTGCGGGCAGCTCAGGCAGCTTTGGGCAATGTGTGCAAAACTCTTCCTATGATTTTGAAATTTGGTGGGTATGTAGCTTACATGGTACAAGATGCAAATGTCAAATAAAATAACCATGTGTAGTGTAAAAATCTCATTCTAGGAGTAAGAGTTTCCAAGCCTTGTTGGGTAAGGTTGGAAAAAATCTTTTTTACCTAACTTCAAATGTTATAATCTTTCAATCTGTGCGGTCAAATTTTCTTTATCATTTTATCTTGCTACCCTAAAAAGTGGCAGTTTTTGACAACTCTGCCCAAAATAAGCCTCGGTCCTTTAGGGGTTAACCTCATTGTGCAATGTGAATGCGGTTGTAAATAGGATTTGGAAACTCAGATTTCAAAACCACGGTTAATGCCATAGTGTCTCTCCTCTGGACAGAGCCAATAAACTATTCATTTCATTGACCGCATTGAGTTCAATTTTGGTTATTCCTTTAAAAAAATTGGATGAAAAAATGATTTCTTTCAACCTTAGAGCTTCCTTGAATTTCCTTGGACTTCTGCAATTTCCTTTTCTCTGCTTTTGCGCCAAATTTTAGGCTTAGGTGCTTTCTGTGCAGAGCACGTTGATATTCTCCAGTCAAGAATTGAAAATAATCTCAGTTTTCATGAAATTCCGTTTCATTTGTTTCAGAAATTAATAATAATAATAATAATCTCAGTCCGTACTGCCGTGTATGTGAGGTTGCAGACTTAGAGTAGCCCCACAGCAACACGGTGAAGCAGCCCTCCAAATGTTTTGTACCATTGATCTTTTCTGACACATGAAGATCAATGGTACACAACATTTGGAAGGCTGCTTCACCATGTTGCTGTGGGGTTGCTCTTGGTTGCAGTATTTGTATGTACAGTATTAACGTTGATTGCGGATTTGTGGGATTTTTTGGGGGGGCGGTTTGGATTTTTTTCAAAACAAATAAAACAGGTCCAAGATGACCCTAAACTACCAGATAATGGAGAAAGGTACCCAAATCAAATAGGCAAGGGTTGCGGGTTCGATACCTGGCAGCACAAGCTGGTTTACCTTGTGCAAAATCAACCTTTCCCCTAACATAAACCCTTTTAGTGTGTTCTTCGACATGCTTGTTTCAAAAATAAAAATAAAAATAAAACAAGATTTCATTGCAAATTATTAGCAGTTTTCTTGGCATGCAAGTTACGCTAGGACATCTTTATTCTCATCCTCAATTGGCAAGGACATTTTTGAACATCTTACATATACGCTTGCCATACTATCATTGCTTGTACCATCTTTATAGACTATTTGACCTAGAATGTGATTGTTTTCAAAGTAGAGTCAAGGACAAAAAAATGTATTCGTCATTGAGATGCTTCTCCACACACGTAGTCAATACTTCACTAAATTTTACAACTAACTTGATACATTCTTACATGTATGAAGGAAAAACAAAAGGTATTATGTTTTGAGGCATATCAAACCAAGAGAAGTAACAGTAAACAAATTTAGAAATAGTAAATTAAATTCATGGTTAGAAGGTTCCAGAAATTGTTTATAAATCAACCACCAATCTTACACCAATTTAATAATGGGTGATTGCAAGAAACACTTGTCCTATTTTTTGTCCCCTTGTACTCGGACAAGTGTTTGTTTGCTCATAAATTTTGCATCATTTGATCTTTTTGAGTGAAATTTGGCATAAAGGTACATGAGGTAGTTTTAGAAATTCACTATTTTTTTCAAAATTTTCAAAATCATTTTACTATTTTCAACTTGCCCTTGATTAGGTGTCTACATCAACCATTTTGGAGGTTTAACGAACTATTTTTAATCCTAAAATCCGAATTTGAAGCTCAAAATTGTGATACAAGGACTTCTACTAAAGTTACATAAATCCACGAAGAAATTTTCTAAAAATAGTGATTTATCCACCCTCTGCATGTGCTCAAAGTGCACCACCTTTGCGCAAGTGCAAATAACTCAATTTTTTTTTTCCAATGACAAAAACGGTTGAGAAGGAGCATCTTCAAGATACAAAATTCTGGATCTCGTTCTGGACCCTAGTCTAAACCCGGACTAAGGTTACTATTCATAAAGCTCTTGTTCATCCAAATCTTAGCTCTTCGATCATCCCAAAAGTATCCATGTAAGATAGACATTCAAGATTCACTGAAACTCTTTGACATTCATAACATTCTTGACTGGCTCTACGTCCTCCCCTCAACTGGAGGTAAAATGCCTTCGTAGATACCTAGGGGGGGAACAAGGTTATAATCTCTTCCAATGGATTGGCTAGCCTAGTTGGGAGAGAGTGGGCTGTCAGACTTGGAAATACCGATTGGTTGGTGGTGGAGCCAGATTTTGAGGAGCAAAAGGGACCCCCGATGAAGGTTAAGAATGTTTTGTTATTTTCAAGAATCGTATCTGAGCTTACCCTAAGATCCAACAAAGCGTATAAATTTGAACATGATCCGTGATACTCGGTATTGCTCTTGAAGATATGCACAAGGACCTTCAATTTGATATGCCAGTCTGTAATGAAATTGGTGGTAGAAACCCAGYTCACAAATTAAATAGTCTTCAGGAGGAAAGAAGCTTATTAGTACGAAACAGTTCTCCGGAACTCCCTGCCGTTTCGATGCCCTTTGGCTCCTGCTTGCCGGGCTGTATTGATCGTACTTTAGATAGTTCACGTTGTGAGTTTCCAATGAATCCAAAGTCCAAACAAACAAAACACCGCCCATATATATTTTGTAATTTATTTTAAAGCAAGCTTTGAGGTGATCAACCAGAGATAACTTATTAGAATAATGTGCACATGCAAATGTACTGCCCATCCGGCCTGATGAAAATTCTCCTACAACTGAATTTAGAAACCTGCATGCCTGCCTGTCTTCGAAATTAAGTCGGCAACTGGGAAGTGGACTTGACCCCAGACACTACAGTACGCAAGAAAGCCTGTCTGAGTAACCGTCCGTCGATTCGGTTAAGGTAGGCGAACCCAATTCCAACCATTGACCCAATACCACCCAAATGTAGGGTTCTCATTGATTTTAGAATGAGAATCTATGACAATGATACATGCCTTAAATTCACTTGTCATGAAGTTAAAGCATGTACTTATGTCATAGATTATCATTCCAAAATCAACAAGAGTCCTACATTTGGGTGGTATTAGGTCAACGGTTGGTATTGGGTTCGCCTACCTTACCGTTGTAGAATGGCCACGCATCTGCCGGTCTGCCCTCGTTTCATTTTGTATAGGGCAATGGCAGAGGAGGAGGGGATTGTGTATAGGGCAATGCCCGAGAAGGAGGGCATTGCATGCAAAAAGGGCTGACAAGGAGGGCGGAGCCCGATGAGGAGGAACTCTTTTGCAAGCAATGTCCGACGACAAGGGCCATTGGCCCGACGTAAACCACTGCCGGGAAATGCAAAACTTTGGATGATTGAAAAAAATTTGGATGAGAAACCCGTAATGCCGGATTACGCAATTCTGCCTGCGTAATCGGGCATTACGGGCATGAAACCCTAATTACTCCGTAGAATCCTTCTGGGCAATGAATGGCACATTTCCCAGCAGTGGTTTACGGTAAACAAAGAGCCGGTAAGGAGGTCGTCTAGGAGCCCAACTAGGAGGTCGTCTGTTTACCGCAATCCTCAACTACGTGCGGCAATTGCTTGGCATAAACCACATGCAAGGATGAGAATTTTGAACAAATTGGATGAAATTATGGGCATGAATGAACAATTTGGATGAAAAATGCAGAATGCCCAATTACTCGGTTTTGCCTACATAATCAAACATTACAACTTCATTGCAACATAGAACCTATCCTGCAAATGAACGGGACGATTTTTCCTCGTGGTTTACGATACCAGCATGAAAAAATCATTTCATCCGAAGATCATTGCAGACAAGGAGAGAGAAGATTTTGAAGCCAAAAATAGCCAAAATTGTGACATATACAATAAAACAGCCCATTGTTGTTAGAATTTGGAGTCTGCCCTCATGCCGTTGCTGAAATTTCTCGAATTTTTTCCACGTAAAGGCAAGTGTGAGAAATAGTGAGAGCAATTGAAATTACATTTTTCAGTCAAAGTATGAATTTGTTATGAATTTTTGAAGTGGTCTACCCAAAAGAGTCACTAGGCTACTTGGTATCCAATATGCTCATCTTCATCACCTAAAGCAGTCACTATAATTTCTAATGCGGAGGGCCTTGAGAGGTCACTTCCTACAATGATTTACACTCAAAAAGTAGGGTGCTCCTAATAAGGTAACTAATCACTCCATGGGGGTTAGGTTAAACATTGATTATGGTCTAAAAAATTGTCATGGGGTCACTAGGTGTCCACTATGGGTCATTTGACGACAATGGGATGTTTTAAGGTGGGTACACCCAAAAGCGCAGCTGACCTTAAAGCGCCATCTATAGTCCATGTACATTTCCAAAATCAGTCATGTACGCAGACTGTAGACGGCGCTTTGAGAAACAATCTTTGAACCTTAATAACTTTTGCATATTGTATCCAAATGGCATGTTCTTTGGTGCATTAGAACCTCCTTTCACTTGTCATCAAGACAATATGAAATTTTGAACAGTCTAATAATAGTAACTAGACACAATACCAATTTGTGGCGCTTTTGGGTGTACCCACCTTACCTCATGTACTGTACACAAGGTCTAAAATCAACGGATTAATTTACTGTTTCTGGACGGTCACCGATTAATAAAGCCAAATTCTAATTGTAGCATGCAATTTGAGTTTTTTAAAACGACTGGGACACTTTATTCCACAGCAAATGTAAAGATCAAACAGCCAAGAAATCACTGGAATTGCCTGTCGGGAATTCAAGTGATCGGCCCACTCTGTCGGAGCCCTCACTTACTCGACCTGGCTGCTTCTATCGCCTGGAATTGTCTGCACTGGGCGGTACTTGAGTAGGTGGCAACAGCAGAAGCGGGAGCGCTTTCTGTGATCTCGCGTCATAAAAGAGGATTCTTTTGGGGGAAGATTCTTAAAAGAGTTTCAACACAAGTTGTTTTTTGGGACTCTCCAGCAATATTTTATGAAATATTACAGTTGAAACTTGAAAGCATAGGATACCTACAAATGTCACTAAGGGAGAGGCACCCAATGGCGTCTGATTCTACATAGCATAATCATTTCATACTATAAATGTAGGTAGGCAGTACATAGCTTATTTCTTTGACCTAAAATAATAAGCAGTCTATAGTCCCGCTATATTTACCTTCTAGAATGAATGCATGACCTAGAAAGGGACGGCATTGGGTACATGGATGCCATTGAGTGCCTCTCCCTTAGGTTCTCTTTAAATGGACATCTTGGAAGCACAAAATGCTTCAACTTCCATTGGTTACTTCAAAGAATTCTTCAACTCTTATTGGTTGCTCTTGAGAGTTTACGGTGAATTTGGATGAATGTATGTGGCCATTCAAGGCCCAAATGTTAGAGGTGGATTTTAGAAAGTATCTATTTTTTTATGTTCCTTCTTTTATTCTCTTTTTGAATGAGAGTATATTGTCATACACGAGTCAATTCCCATACACATTTTCCTTCTTTTCAAAAACTCATTTTTAAACATGTATATGGTAGAGGGACCCATAACCGATCAAATAAGCAATTATGGACATGATCTAGGGTAGTGTTAGGCAAAGCAAATATTTTCAGAGGTGCATTGATTGAAATGATGGAAATTGCAAAAACTATGGTAATTTTATCTCTTACAATGAAATTACTATGAATTTTGAAAGGCCAAAGTTGGGCTTGACCCATGATCAACATGTAGAGTCATCCAATTCCAATCATTCAAGAACTACTTTCCTGCTCATTGCTTTCTACTTTCTTGCTCACTTATGTATCATGAACTTATTGGTCCAAACCTTGAAAAAATAAAAAACACACATTCCAAGGAGAAAATGGAAATTTGTTCCACCTTGGGTGGAAATACAACACCCTATTGATTGGTAATGGGGCGCCAGTTAGGAATGGGTCCCTCTACCATAGTTGGTTTATTTGTTTCAAGAAAGTTTTAACATACATGTGCCCAAGGTCACTGCACACACAAAGCCCCCCCCCCCCCATGAAGAGCTAAATTATTTACCCCCCAGTGGAAAGTCAAGAGCAAATGTTTTTTTAACCTTCTATATGAATCTTATACCCACGGACCCACCCTTTAAAATACTGTGGACAAGCTCTCAATATGAAGAATGGAGGTGTTTTACGAAAGAGTTTTGGAAAACAATTATGAAATAGTCTTCTTTCTTCTATGGGTCAACTTGGCGTCACTACATTCTACAATGTCATACATGGATTACATTGATTTGTCCTATTAGTTCACGTTACAAGACAATTTCCACATGGTGATAACTTTTTAAATGGAAGAATAATTTTTTTACTAGTTGCAACAATTTGTGAAAACTAATCAACATGAATACTAGAGGTCCACAATCATGTAATGGGTAAAAACATTCCTCCCTTGTAGAAAGTTATATCCATATGTACGCATCAATATGAAATACAATATATCAGTGCAGCAAGAAATATGGGCATCCCTGCAGGGCTGCAGACACCAGGTTGGGAGAATATTGTGCAGACATGATGCTTGCTGGCAAGTCGAAATGAATGAATGAAAGTACCGGACAAAGTGACACAAGCTCGCTACACTAAATACACTAAATAGTGAAATTAGGTTGTCCCTCACTAATTTCTTGACATTCCACACTATATAAATATTTATTGTTATTGTGCAAGAATACACAACTTTTGAATAAGTCATTGGTGTAGTTGGAACTCATGAATCTCCATGTGTACAAGTGGACGTATTTGTAGAAATATTCATTGACTTTGATGGCTTGTAGGATGATTTTCTTGGAGTAAGACAACCTAATTGTATAGGCAACCTAGTGAAATTAGGGTCGCCTTTACAATTAGGTTGCCTTATTGGCCAAAAAAGTTACTCTACATGCCATCAAAGTCAACAAATATTTCTACAAATACTTCCATTTGTACACATGGAGGTTCATAAGTTAAAACTACACCAATAACTAATTCAAAAGGAGTGCATTCTTATACAATAACAATAAATATTTATATTGTGTGAAATGTTGAGAAGTTAGTGAAGAAAAAACTAATTTCACTATTTATTGTAGCTCTCGTGAGTATCACTAAGGTAGGAGGCTCTTAAAGCGACCATTTAAAAGTTGATTGCCTTTCGGAGGAAGCTAAGCTCTTTGAAACAATTTAGTAAATATCTATAGGAAGAAAAATGTAATTGACATCTAACCCAAGTTATTTCAATTTTTTTGAACATTTTTGCAATTAGTTACAAATTTTCAAAGTTGAAACATAGTGGTCATCTAAAGCGACTAGTACCTCCTGAAATGTGCAAAGTTGGTACATTGAAGAAAGCAAAATGTACCTCTGATTTCATGTTCGTTTACTGAGTTCAAGCCTCCTATCTTAGTAGTAACAACGACAAAGTCCCCACTATGTGATCTTTATTGTAGATGAAATTAACTACTATGTAAAGTATACCAGCCCATAACCATTCTGTAGCCCAATTCCATCAATAGACCAACCCAATTTAGTCAACCACTTTTCACCCCAATTCCACCTACCCCTCAAATTTCCTTCATTCTACAACAAAAATCAAGGTTTCCTATGACAAGATGGGATAACATGTTTTTTCATTAATAGGGAATATCAAGTACTTCATTAGGCGATTATAGATTGGTTGTGGGTTGTTTATGACTGTAGTCTAGGGGCAGTTTTGTAATTTCTAGGCTGACCACTTCAAAAATTCACAGAAATTACGATTTTGATCAAAAAAATTATAATTCCACTTGGGTTTGAATCAAAAAACAAGCGCACATCTTTGAAAAATATGTGCCCTTCTTGAAATTGATCCCAAGATGGGCAGATTGCAAATCAAGGTGATAATAGACTAGTTTACCTTATATGGTAAGTGAATTGAGTAGAATGGTCTTTGCTTACTTAGTTTTTAGTTCCTCCAGGCTTGTGTCACGGTCGGGGTGAATTGACCCCTTGCTCGCCACTCGGGAAAATCCTAAATTTTTTTCCACACATGATAGAAAATGCAAATTTTGGATTTCATATTTGCAATCAGAGGCCCAAAATTAGCAAGGAGAGACAGACACGGTAAATTAATCAAGCCCAAAATAGTTTTTTTTTTATAAAATTACTTGCACCCTTGGAATGACTTGGAGTGGCCAAACAAGGGGGCTAATTCATCCCGGTTGCGTAGTCACTACCCACTAGTTTATTTTGGGCGCGGAGAAAATTTATTGGACAGTAATGGGTCAAAACATATGGTGTGGTACAGGCATGCAATTCATTTGGGGCCTAAGAGCATCCCCATTGTAGGATGGCCAAAGGCTCAAACCCAAGTATTGGCCGAGCCAGGCCCAACTTTTTTTCCCATGGCACACACAGCAAAGCCAAAAATTTGGCTGGCAATGGCCAAATGTAGAGAGCAGACGGCAAAATGAGGAGTCTTAGCTGTGGCTTGGTATAGGCTAATTTTGTCCTTATTCATATATTTTAAGATACTTTAGATTCTTTGTGCGGATGAGGTGGCACTCTCGGTGGCCATGTGAACTTGGTTCTTGTGTCTTGAGGCGGAGTTGCGATGGGTGCTTGCCAAAAAAGAATGCCCGGCTTATTCACTGGATACACTAAGTGAGGCCGTCCCGTCCCAATTGGCCGGGTGCACAGTGGAGATGCTCTAAGTTAGACAGAAGCCTCAATTCACATAATTGCATTTAATTTTTTCTAATTAACCCTTAAATGTTGAGGTGGAGGTTGGTGTCTGATGGATGACAAAAAATCTTTTTATGTAGGACAAAAATGCAACTATTCATCCTCAAAATTTTCACTGAAAATGAGAGATCTTCTATAGTACTTTGACATCCAATGAATGCTTTTAGATTTTTTTAAACGAGTAATTTCCATAATATCAAAATGGATGATTTCCACGATCACCATTCTGTCCATTAAGGGTTAAAGCATGTTCTAAAGAATTGAACAGTTCATATCTAATTGCGTATTGGTACCATTGGGTATCTTCCTTGGATCCGCCAAATTTTCTCATTACCAAATTGTCATTTACTACTTGCTTTAGTGATCAACAAACCATACCAGAGGTGTTAAATCCTAAGTGCCCCAAGGGGATCAAAAGTGTCCTCACATAGTTTGGAAGTCCAATCCAAATGACGGTAACTTTTGCATTCAATGTTTGTATTTAATAAAACTTTTTGGAAAACTTGTGGTCTCTTTTTCAAGTTTGTGTGTTAAATTTTTTGATCAATCCAAGATGTACTTACTTCTTGGAAGCGATTCAAAGTCCATGGGTTCAATTTGAGTTCACCAAAATATATTTTGATAATTCCAACTTTGGAGGCTTGAATGTATCTCCTTCATCCAATGTTTGTTTTCAATGAAAGTTAATTTGAGGTTTGGAGCAAAGGGAGGGCTATGAGTTTCCAAACGACAAGGAATGTGGGAACTGTGCCACAATAGGTGAATAGCGCCATAGTAGCAGTTTAACGTGGCCGAAGTTCGGTTAAGACAAGCTTTTAGAATTTTTAATTTATTTCATAAACAATATCTTTATATTACTAACAACGTCCAATCACTCTTTCATTATATTGGAAACAACAAGAGGAAATAGCCTTCCCCTTGCAGCCTTGCCTCAAATCTCATCTAATGTTTTCTTTCACCAATGAGTTTGAATGTTGGTTTTTTCATTTGAGTAGGCTTAGAAATTGAATTTCACCTCCAAATGTGTTGCTAGGAAAATTTCAGCATATTTTTTCAATAAGGTAAGCACCAAGCACCCCGCCCTTTCCCGGGTTTGAACTCATTCCATTCTCCAACACCTTAAAAGTGGCCTTGAAAGAACACTTTCAAACTCAAACCACCACCACTTCTTAGATTCAAACAATGAGTGGTGACAAGTCTTTTTAAGCAACAAGTGACAATTGAGACATTTCATACTTCAAGCCTTTAATGGTGTCCATTCAAGGTAAGTTTAGTGTTAAGTGTTAAGTGTAGGTTGTCTTATGTTTTCAAATTTGTCAATTTGTAAAATATTACTAAAGTGTTGGAAAATTATAAAATCACTTGGATTGCATTTTCTCTTCATTTCCCTAATAATTTCATCAATTTTTTTGGCCATTAGAGTTTTTGAGATAGTATGTGGGACTTTGTAAAAAGTGTTTCTCTTAAATGTTTCTATCTCCTATGGCTTCTCCACACTTTTTGAGAGAGCGGTAAGGTAATTGCACCTAATTGTGTCACCTTTCTAAAGTCAATCCCAACAAATTCTTGTCTAAAACATACTATCTTTATTCATGAGAGCCTTGACTTGCTTTGCAATTCACCTATTCTTGTCCCTTTGAAGATTCATAGTTGAATGATATATTCATATTGGGTCTCTAAAATTGCATAACAAAAGAGGATTTAAAAGTCTCTTTGACTTCCAACAAGATCTAATMAGGTATAATTGCCTCAATCTCAAAGATCTCACAATCTTGAAGTAATTTGGAAGAGAGGGATATCTCAACCTTTGGCCTCTAGGCCGCCTTTGTTAAGTTCACTAGAGTAGTGAACATAACATGTTGTTGACTTTCAATGGTAACGTGGCACCGTCCCATGTGGCAAACCCCCACCATTGCCACTACAAATTGCAAGTCATAACCTTCTTTCCTCTCAACTTGCTCCTACACCCTTGAAAAATGCGCAATCGATTATCTAGGGGAGGCAACCCATTTCCGATCACCCCCCCATTTTCAATCTATAGATTGTTGTCTTTCTGTGAAATTATGGCGTCCCTAGAATGGTTTTGTCGCATTATGATTGGTTGCAAGGCTCTCAATATTGCAATCAGTCCTTGGTCGACTTTGCAATTAGCCTATGGTTAGAAATAGAAAGGTCTATATCACCATTGTAGGTCAAAGAAAATCTTCCACTAAAAAATTCAAAGTAATTTCGTTTTACGTAATAAGATTTTGGAAAATTTTGCAATCCTTCCAAACTCTATTGCTCTACATGCGAAAAATTCCTCATTCAAAAAACTTGCGCTCCAAATATGCATAATTACTTATTTGATCAGAAATGGGTTGCCTCCCCTAATACGTCTGTTGAGATTACTCAAAAGTGACCACCCTACAAATCTCCTGTTCAGTTGGAGGGTGTTTGGGGGCACAAGCTGAAAGAACTTGTAGAGATGAAATTTCATAAATTAACAGTCTGTGGACAGTCTCTGCTCCTGAGTCAGCTTCGCCAGAGTCAACTTTGGCCAGTATTAGAGTAAAATCTCCGACAAAATCCTACAGACATGGGCTTGGTTGTCCGGTACTCTCACATGCAATCGAATCATCCTTTCATTGCACCTGGAAACAGAAAATTTTAAAACTGAAAACTAACAACTAAAAACTAACAACTAAAAACTACAACTAAAAACTACAACTAAAAACTACAACTAAAAACTAAAAACTAAAAACTACAACTAAAAACTAAAAACTAAAAACTAAAACTAAAAACTAAAAACTAAAAACTAAAACTAAAAACTAAAAACTAAAAACTAAAATAACTCTTCAAAAAAGGTACTCAATAGTACTAAAAACCACCAAAACTGCAAGTGTGACATATTATCAAAATTCAATTTCGGTCACTTAAGTAATTTTATTAAAATTGAAAAAATTCAAGTTTACTTTCCATACCATCAAAAAACTTGCTTCCAAATTTCTTGCTCTTTTGAGCAATTTTACAAAAGTTAGAGACAAAAACAACTTCCACAGGCAACGTGTGACGCAAAATAGTACAAGTGTTTCTTGCAATCACCCGCCTCTGATTGCAAATATGAATTCAGAATTTGAAAATTTTGTCA
Source organism: Pleurozium schreberi (assembly GCA_006891605.1). Classification (NCBI taxonomy): domain Eukaryota; kingdom Viridiplantae; phylum Streptophyta; class Bryopsida; order Hypnales; family Hylocomiaceae; genus Pleurozium; species Pleurozium schreberi. The sequence continues at coordinate 104,783 of VACF01000962.1, read as the reverse complement.
TACGTGACAGATAAAAGAATTCCAATGTTTTCCCCAGGGGTAAATGTAAAAATTGCCCCCTATTTTGTGCCGCGTGAATTTGATATTTCTTCACCTCCCCTAGCTAATTTGGGGCCTCTGATTGCAAATATGAATTCAGAATTTGCAAATTTTGTTGTACGTGGCAGATAAAAGAATTTCAGTGTTTAACCCGGAGGTAAAAAAAGGGGCAATGAGGGGGTCAGTTCACCCTGGCTGATCAGGATCGTCTCGATAACGATAACAATTGTGATTAAGGTAGGAGGTCCATAAAGCACCCATCCAAGGGCTGAAGCTGAATTTTGGCAAGGTGAAACCGCTTGAAATAATTTTCAGTAAGTTTTTCTTGAAAGACAAGTGGAATTGGCATCTAACACAAGTCGTTTCATATTTTTTGGAGCTTTGTGGAATTAGTTATGAATTTTCGAAGTTGCACAAAAGTGCATTTCAATGGGCTCTAAAACCGACCACCTCCTCAAATGTAGATTGCTTGTACATTGGAGAGTGCAAATTGTACCTCCAGAGCCTGATTGGTTTTAGAACCTACTCCATTTTAGAACCTACTCCATTTTAGGACCTACTCCATTTTAGGACCTCCTACATTACGTCTGTTCGTTTTCACCGGTACAGACAAACCCGAAGCTCCCTCGAAGACAATTGTGGACGTAGTATTGGACACCTCCGATCCGCGCGTCTGGTACAGCTGCTGCTGCAGACCTTTTCCGACTTGTGACGGTTGCGCGCGTACGTAAGTACGTGTCGGTAGGGATCTTCGCTCAGGAGTACGTTCCAAGCTTTGGGTTGCCGATAGGAGCGCGTATTAGTTTACTACGGTCCATTTAAGAACTTGCAATCATCGTACGTCACTCGATATGTTTGCATCGCAACTGTTGTCTTCTATCTCTCGATCTCTGACTTTCGAAWCARAAGAGCGTSGTCGCTGGCGAAGAACGTACACAATGCTTGTGATGAGCTTTTTGTTGTGAGTCTTTTCATTTTGATCTTGCCGAGAGGTTTTGGAAATCTGTATTTAGACTTGGTTTTGCTGATGRGTAGAGGTGAATTATGCAATTAATCTAAGAGGCAGTTCCTTTCGTTGGTTTGCGACTCCTTCCGTTGGTTTGGGCCTCTGAGATCTGACTTTCTCGGTTTCWCCTGAGCCTCAAGTTAAGGAGTAGTTTAGAGGTTATTCACAGCTGCGACGGTTCCTTAGTTCGAGAGATAGGATTACTATCGGCAAATTGGTAGCAGGGTGTTTGAAAATTGCTAGCTAGAGRGCGGGCAATTCGTCGTGCTTGGATATATGGAGGGCAATAGCATGGACCAACTAGACTGGGAAGAGATTTTCATCTCAACTGAGGACTCGCCAGCCGACGAGAGTACTACAACAACATGCGAGGTGCACCAAGTCGCTCGTCCAGCGAGCGTTCCACCAAGTGTTCCACCATCTGCTGCAGGACCAGGCTCAGGATTCGTTGATAGTACTTACCGTCAGCGGCTTCGTTCGTACTCCAGTTTCCCCGCCACAGCATTAGCGCCACCGTCAACCACGTCYTCCGACACAACGAGCTCCCAGGGTGGTGATCCGATGGACGTCGCGTACACCCAATCCCTGAGCGACGGCGCTGGAAGCGACCAGCGCCGTCACGTCCGTCGTCAAGTTCGCAAACGGACGGCGGGAGGCAACGGCAAAGCCGTAGCAGAACTGGAGGTCCGATCCCCTCGTCATGCTTATTACGTCTGCGACGTCTGTGGAAAGACCTTTCTGTCGCCGCAATCCCTCGGAGGCCACAAAAACCTCCACAATGGGAAGAGGGCCTCGAAATCTTCATCACGAGGCCGTGGCGCCCGCGGCGCCCGTGATCAGCACCAGCCGAACTTCCTCGTGGTGGCGAGCTCCCCGCAGAGTACCAGCGGAGGCGACTCGGACGGTGTCCCGTCCCCTATTTACAAAGGGGTGCGGTGTCGGGAAGGCACGAAGTGGGTGAGCGAGATTCGGCCGCCGAGGTCGTCTGACAAGTGGTGGCTTGGGACGTTTCCTTCCGCGGAGCATGCTGCGCAGGCGTACGACGTCGCGCTGTGTTACTTCAGATCCGATACGGACTTGAATTTCGAACTCCATGATCGTTGCCGGGAGCTTCCGACCCTGCCGAACGACTTATCGCCCCATCAGTTCGCGCTTTGCTTACGGGAGATGGTCAAAACAGTTAGTGAACAAATCATTGCTGACCGGCGCAAGAGCGCGATGGCGTCGCTGCCCGAGCCTGCGCAATTGCAAGTGGTTTCTGGTTCTCTACCAAGTTTGACGTCGACATCGTCTCTACCCGAGYCCACGCATGCGCAAGCGGCTTCTTCATCACGGCCAAGTGTGAGCGAAGATTCTTGCACCACTGAAGCGGCGGCTGACACTGCAATGCCGGAGGTTGTCACATCGGATGATTTCAATTATCTAGAATATCTAGTAGATCCGTCGTTCGAGTTGTGAATCGAACCAGGAGTTCTACATAATTGAAACCGATCCAAGATCGACTCTCGTTCCAGTGGGGTCTCGATCGATCTCTCCATTGAGGGGCAGTGACTGCCGTGCATTTGCTTTCAAGGGATATATACAATCATATATACTTGCAGGTTGTATTGATTATCAGCACTAGCATATCTATCCCCTGTCAATATTCATCGCGGCATGGGACCATGACCATGCCAGCGACACCCACCCACCCTGGAATACACGTTCACCACGACAGACACAGTCTCTGAAAGGTTTCTCAGATAGACAGGGATTTCCATTTATTCGGAAGTACGCGTCGTGATCATAAACATACCCTTTGCTCTTGGAGATCTTACACTGTATCAAGGTCGAAGCCCATCAGCAAAGTCATCGAAATTTTGAATTCCTCAACATGGTTCATGGTTGACTCGATTGATACACAGTCAGTTCATGTGGAATACCTGAGGTAGACATGGTGATGCATGTGGAAGACATGGCCGCTCATCAATCGAGGGAACCCCGTCGCGAAAGCCCGTGTACATTTTTCTTCCCGGGGATTGCATTGATTACTTACCGTGATCGAGCTCGTGAATGGTGTATACAGGATGCGCACACGACTGTAACATTGGCGCGGCCTCATTTGAATGATCCACATATATCTTCGTCTGGACTCTGGATCGGAAGACTTATCAATCCCAGAACTTACTTTAATTTGGGTTCCAAACACATTTGGAAACCTCAGTGGACCACTTAACTGCGTGTATAGATAGGCTTCCACGAAATATTCTGTACGTTATAATAATTATTTATATGTTTCAAAATGCAACCTGTATACAATGCTCCTTAGACCAATATAGAATACACTTGGAACCTAATTTTGGAAATCCCTCTGCTCGAAAGGTGTATTTTTATTAGAAGAACTAGCCTACCAAATTTCACAATCTAATTTTTCAAAAAATGTAGTGGTTAGGTACTAAAAACCTCCAAATTAACAAGAGTGACATTGAATTGGGCTCTATTTTTGGATAGTAAATTATTTTTGAAAATTACAAAAAATTTGGCAAGGTCTATGACAGTCATGAGTACCTACACTGTAAATTTTGATTCATTTTGAGCCAAAACAAAAAAATTATGGCCAAAAATCAAATGAGCACGCAACGTGTGACGCAAAATAGGACAAGTGTTTCTTGCAATCACCCGAAAGCGGTTTTAGTACATGATTTGTTCAATTTAAGGCTTTCCCAATTTCAAGGAATTTATTCCCTATTGTAGTATGATGGGTTTTAGTGTGTTTGCCCAAGTTTACACCTGCCAAATGCAAGGGGCCTCCCCAAATGGAAAAAACTTCAATCCCTCTCCAAACTCCTCATTTGACATTGAGATGTTCTTTTGGGGAGCCTTTGTGACATTTTGACAAAGAGGGGTGGAAACCAAAAAGGAATGAAATGGAAAAATTGATTAAACAATAGTGTTTTTCAATGAATGATTCTACGAGAAGTCAAGAACTTTAGAATTTCAATTAGACCCACCTTCTTGAGGGGGGCTAACTATGGTTTGGAAGGGCTCAAAATTTGGAGAATGTTGTTGCTACACAGTGAAAAAGTATGCTCATTGTTGTAGGCCTTTAATTTTTGATGGCATAAATTCATTTTTCAAGGACTTTTTGATATTAGMTCGCCAATCAAAACCTTCAAAATTTTGACTCTTTCACCTCTATGGCAAATTTCATTAAAATGGCGGTATTCCATGTGCCATTTTTAGACTACTTAGTCAAAATTGTGAAGTGACATCTAGGACAAGTATAGATTTCAAGATATCTACGACATTTCTAGATGTCGAAAATCTATGGCAGTCTTAGATTTCAAACCGCATGGTCTAAAAAATCTAGTATTAGTATAGATTTCAGAAATCTAGGTCGGGTATAGATGCCAGAAATCTATGACAAGTTTAGATTTCAAACTGCGCGGTCTGAATTGTAAAAAGTGCCAAAATAATGGAATATCGCCATTTTAATGAAATTCGCCAATCTCAGATTTGATACAAAGTAGGCCTTACTAGTAAATCTATAGATATTAGATAGATTTATTGACTCAAGGTATCATATAATTGTGATAACATAACATCCCATATTTCCATGAGGTAGTAGTTTCTAAAATCAACTAGAACCGTCTAAATAGGATGGCCCTATGCCCTATTTTCATCAAATATATGCTTCAAGTGGATAATTTTTGGAATATATTATTTTAAAGTCATCTACTCTCCTATCCTATTATTATATAAAAGTCTAAAACAACCCAATACTAAGAACCTTTAACTTATTTCTAAATTGCATACAAAGTTCTATTTCAAGTAGGATATGTTAAATTTTTAAAAATTGACCTTTGATAATTTTGCACTTAAATTCCATATAAAATTCAATACACTAGAATTTTGCTCTAATGACATAAACAAAGTACCAAATAGCATGAACCATGTACTAACAAATTTTAGTGATTTACACTTTTACTTATAGTTGGTTCAAAAATTTATAATTTCTTTAATAGGAAAAAAAAATTAGCATTTCACATATACAAGGGTGAATGGCATTAAGGACATTTGGACATGGTCATTACAAGAAATACTTGTCTATTTTTTTTGTCCCCTTGGCCTCAAACCAGGCCTCAAATAAGTGTTTTTCACTTTTTTGGCTCATAACTTTTGCATTGTATGTTTGTTTTCTATGAAATTTGAAATTAAGTTGCATGTGATAGTTGTCAACATTGATATGGTTTTTCATTTAAGGTCATATTTGTTATATTGAGACTTTTAGCAATCTTATTTTTATCTTCGACTGAAAGATAAACCGCTTTATCTTTATACTAGTATTTTTTCATAAATAGATAACAGCACCAACTTTTAGAATTTCATTATAGGATCACAATTTGAGGATTATTTATTTTTGGTTTCAAGTACTAATTTTTTAAATGAATTTTTCAATAAATAGCATTATGTCCCAAAATTTGCGAAAAGTCTCAATTTAACAAATATGGCCCTTTTTTTAGAAAAGGGTAGTTGCAAGAAACACATGTCGTTTTTGGGTCAAAATGGCCTAAGTAATGCCACTATATAATTATATATAAGTGGAAAGATTTGAATCATTCCATTTGGATTAGTGAGCTAAAAGTTATGAGGAGTTTTAGTTTGTAGGTAAATGTGGTTTTTAGAGACTCCATACTTACCCATAGACTAAAACTCCTCATAACTTTTAACTCACTCATCCAAATGGAATGATTCAAAGCTTTCCATTTACATATAATTGTAAAAAATCAATTTCAAATTTTTATTTTTTCAAAAAAGTGATTTTTAAAGAAGTTTTTTGGGCTACACATGCTACCCAAAGTTCAAAGAAAATCACATATCATGCAATAATTTTTTAACAGTGTAGTCAAATGTTATGAAAATTGTTGGGCCTTAAAGCTACTCCTTGGATGCATGTTGTGTAAAAATTCCAAAGAAAAATAATCAAAATTCCATTCGTAGTGAGCTGCCCCAAATTGCTATGTTGCCAAGAAACGCAGCTTGGTCCTTTAGAGGTTAAGTACCCAAAATAGAAATAATTCTATAGATTTTAAAATTATATTGTAAGAAATAATAGTGTTGCATGTAAGAACAACATTTTTGTACTCTATAAGTTTTGAATGACCAAAAGTGCCTACTTCCGTATGTATTAAAAGTTTCAAATAAGGTATTAATATGCCTCATAAATCAGCATTATATCCAATTTTTTTTTAATGAAAGAAATATGTTTTTGAATGTTAGTATACAAGTAATCAACTATTAGCATTGAAAAGTGAAATTTCTATATTTTTATCTCATTTGCTTAGGTTCAAAAGAAAAATTTGAAGTCATAAGAATAGAGAAGTTGGTTTTAATCCCTTTCCATTCTTAAGCGTCTATTGGGAACCATTTATCTATATGGTATTTGATTATTAGAGTATGAATTTTGTACTAAAATGTAGCAAGACTTACAACATTGAATTCACAATTCAACAATTGCCATCTTTTGTTTAAATGTCGATTCTCACATCTGAACTTTATTATGCTCAAATAGGTTACAATACCTGTAGATTAAGTGACCGTTTAATTTCCAATTTCTAAGATATGTAAGAAGAGCAATGTTGATTCAACTAGGAGGCAAAATGTGTCACTGGACCTAAATGAGCTTGAATGCAAACATTTGTCACTATTGTATACCTCAATTCATATACCTTCTTCACCAAATACACAAAAAACTTTGTTGTATCTAAAATTTTATTGGAATCTTTTGACCCCGTAACCATAACATTGAAAGACACCAAATCAAAAAAATGAAGAATGCACCTATTGATCCATAAATTGTATCATTTTTTGTAAAGTACCATGGTGATTGGTTAACCTCTAAAGTCCCAAGGCCATTTTTTTTGNAAAATAATCAAAATTCCATTCGTAGTGAGCTGCCCCAAATTGCTATGTTGCCAAGAAACGCAGCTTGGTCCTTTAGAGGTTAAGTACCCAAAATAGAAATAATTCTATAGATTTTAAAATTATATTGTAAGAAATAATAGTGTTGCATGTAAGAACAACATTTTTGTACTCTATAAGTTTTGAATGACCAAAAGTGCCTACTTCCGTATGTATTAAAAGTTTCAAGTAAGGTATTAATATGCCTCATAAATCAGCATTATATCCAATTTTTTTTTAATGAAAGAAATATGTTTTTGAATGTTAGTATACAAGTAATCAACTATTAGCATTGAAAAGTGAAATTTCTATATTTTTATCTCATTTGCTTAGGTTCAAAAGAAAAATTTGAAGTCATAAGAATAGAGAAGTTGGTTTTAATCCCTTTCCATTCTTAAGCGTCTATTGGGAACCATTTATCTATATGGTATTTGATTATTAGAGTATGAATTTTGTACTAAAATGTAGCAAGACTTACAACATTGAATTCACAATTCAACAATTGCCATCTTTTGTTTAAATGTCGATTCTCACATCTGAACTTTATTATGCTCAAATAGGTTACAATACCTGTAGATTAAGTGACCGTTTAATTTCCAATTTCTAAGATATGTAAGAAGAGCAATGTTGATTCAACTAGGAGGCAAAATGTGTCACTGGACCTAAATGAGCTTGAATGCAAACATTTGTCACTATTGTATACCTCAATTCATATACCTTCTTCACCAAATACACAAAAAACTTTGTTGTATCTAAAATTTTATTGGAATCTTTTGACCCCGTAACCATAACATTGAAAGACACCAAATCAAAAAAATGAAGAATGCACCTATTGATCCATAAATTGTATCATTTTTTGTAAAGTACCATGGTGATTGGTTAACCTCTAAAGTCCCAAGGCCATTTTTTTTGTCAAAAACCACTGCAAATTGCCATTTTTGTTGCATTCATCCAAGAAAATAAAAAAATATTTTTTCCTAAAATCTAACCATAGGATCTTGTACTTCACTTGTCTTAAATCATGTGGTAAAAATTTCATGAAGGTTGACCGTATAGACTGGAAGATATTAGCAATCAAAGTTGAAAAAGAAAGCTTTTTTGAACACTGGCTTGCAATTTCACATGACTTTGACTGCCATTTGTTGAAATATTTTGCACTACAAACTTTGAATTTAAAATTTTTTATGTTGAAGAATTGAGTTAAAAGCCTAGATTTTTTTTTCAAAAAACACACACTTGATTTTCAATCTTAAAAACATTGTTAAGCATAAGTAAGTCCAAGATTGGTAGAAAAACTAAATGGTTAATAGCTTGAAGATGGGATTGAAACACAATAATCCCAATGGTGAGATTGTTCGAGAAAATAAACTTCACCTTGTCCAACAGTTATTTTTGAAAAATTGTGAAAATTGCATTCAGAAATGAATCCAATAAATTTTGATTTCAATGAAGATCCTTAGATTGCCTAAAAAACAAGATTGTCCATAACTTTCTCATTACTAGTCCGATTAGAATGAATCAAAGCTTCACATGTATTTAAAAATACATCATTTCAGAAAAAAAAATTTTAAAATTTAATTTTGAATTTTTGCAACATTTTTTTTGCTACCCACCGAGTTTAGTTCTGGGTTTTCTATGGTATAACTTTAGCTCCTGGGCACCAAATGAAATAAAAATTATATTTCCACAAAGCTAATCAATTTTTCTATCTTATGAGAAAATTTCAAAAAATTTCATAAAAAATCAAGGTCATAGGAACCTGCTCGAAATCCAAATTGTCTCCCAAGGGAACAATGGGACTTTAGGGGTTAAGTACCATGATATTAAGGGTTAAAGCCCTTGATATCACAATAGTATGCAGCTTCGTGATAGGGCGAGAATACAAAGTAAGTTTTAAACTCGGAACGTGGCAATCCCCTAGGGTTTTCTGAGACGGACCAGAGGATGTGATATTAAAGAGGTTGGGCTCCCTTCGGACTCAGGCTCGGACCAGGTTCGGGAACTAGGGCGAGAGCACGTTTGTTGCGAGAAGCGGAAGCAGAGGAGCTTGTTAAGCCATAGCCAGCTCCAGCGATGGCGATCAAGGTGAACTCGACGCCCGAGGGGCAATCCTTGAAGTCGACAGCCCCGATGGCTACTTCCGTCGCAGCTCCGATCGCTCCCTCGTCGTCCTTGCAATGGGATTCCTTCGTGTCTTCCGTGAAGAATTTCAAGCTGAAGACGAAGCAGCAGGAGCTTCTTCTCCGCATCGCCATCCTGGTGCTCATCTACATTCTGGCTTTCGCGACTCGTCTCTTCAGCGTACTGCGTTACGAGAGCGTCATCCACGAGTTCGATCCCTACTTCAATTACCGCACCACGCTCTACTTAACAGAGAAGGGCTTCTACGAGTTTTGGAATTGGTTCGACTATGAGAGTTGGTACCCTCTGGGCCGCATTGTCGGCGGCACGCTCTACCCGGGACTCATGGTCACGGCTGCGCTCCTATACTGGACCTTGCGGTTCTTCAGCATTATGGTGCACATCAAGGACGTGTGCGTCCTGACGGCGCCTTTCTTCGCGTCCAACACGGCCATGGTGGCGTATTTCTTTGGCACGGAGCTCCGGGATCGGGGCACGGGGCTTGTGGCGGCCATTTTGCTGGCGATTTGCCCTGGGTACATCTCAAGGTCCGTGGCAGGCTCGTATGATAATGAAGCGGTGGCGATTTTCGCTCTCTTGCTCACGTTTTACTTGTTTGTGAAGGCGGTGAACACGGGCTCCCTGGCGTGGTCGCTGGCTTCGGCGTTCGGGTATTTCTACATGGTGTCTGCWTGGGGAGGGTATATCTTCATTATCAACCTCTTGCCGATTTATGTGCTGGCGCTCTTGGTBACTGGACGATACTCCCTGCGTCTGTATGTCGCATACAACACCGTGTATATCATCGGCATGCTACTGGCAATGCAGATTCGGTTCGTTGGTTACCAGCACGTGCAGTCCGGGGAGCACATGGCCGCAATGGGAGTCTTCTTCTTGATGCAGGTATGAATTCTATGCTTCTCTTATTGAGCAATCAGTCTTGGTTAAGTTCATGGGAGAGCACAGATGTTTTACACTAGTAGGGTTTAACGTTTCCTGGTTTGAAATTTTGATTTTTGAGCTGGGAGATCCTTGGAAATAGCCAAGGTATTTTCCAGTCGATCCAATAGCCGATTCTACCTTAAAAACTGGCTATTGTAGAGATAGTTTTTAATAAGCTGTATCAATGGCACTCCAACTCATTACTGTTCATATATTATTGTTGAGGATATAATTTGCGTTAAACTAAGCATTTTTAACATATGTAGGAGCATGATTTTCGGGTAATCAGTATTGAGGTGTGAAGTGGTCATTTTGGGTACAAGAGCCAAATCTGTTTTATGCATTTTCAAAGTGGGAGGTTTGTAGACCACTGTAAGTGACAGTAGACAAGCCTGTTTCCATTCAAAGATTAGTGGCATTAGACATTATTCTAATTCATGCTTACACCTCTAGCTAAGTTGCACAACTATGTATGAATTGACGAGTTGTTGTTGGTAACAGGGGTCAGTATAGGAGACGAGAACAAATTCCTAATGGTTTTAGTATGCTCTACCTTTGTGTCTTGATCACAGCTGTTAGGTCATGTCAAATTTGGGTATGGAGAGCCATTTCAGGAGTCAAAAGCTAATCTTTATTTGCATTACGGAGGATGGGTCGGATTGACAAATAACACTTCGTAAAGAACCAACTCCAACCAAGTGGACTCGATTTCTCTCCTAGTAATCACCCACTTCATTCTCTCAGCTTTAAGAGACGTGAAGGCAGAGTAAATGAAAGTTGGCAATAGTAAAGAATGCCCGCTTCTTAGGCTTTTTTTTTCTTGTCTGACGAATCTCTCGGTCTATTGATTTTTTTCTGTACGTGTTCGATTCAGCAATGTTTCACCGATTCACCGATTGTGTTAAGTTGACTTGATGTACTCATGTAGCTCTTGGAAAGTAGATGGAGTATTGATCGAGTAGTTTTATTGTTGCAGGTATTTTACCTTGTGGAGTATGTGAAGAAGCAGCTCGGCGACCCCAAATTATTCAAGGCTTTTYTAAGGGTCACAGTCACTCTGGCTGTGAGTGCGGGGGCTTTGGCTTTGATAGTGGGTTTGGCCACTGGCTATATCTCTCCGTGGACAGGACGATTCTACTCGCTTCTGGATCCAACGTACGCCAAAATCYACATWCCCATTATTGCTTCAGTTTCGGAGCACCAACCGACAGCGTGGTCATCTTTCATGTTTGATTTTCACATTCTCTTGATCCTCTTTCCAGCCGGTCTTTACTTCTGTTTCAAGAACTTGACCGATGGGATTATCTTTATCATCATCTATGGCATGACAAGTTTGTACTTTGCCGGCGTTATGGTGCGACTTATTCTGGTGGCCACTCCAGCCGTCTGCTTGATTAGTGCCATTGCAGTATCAGCTACGCTGAAGAATTTCTCTGTGTTGTTGAGGGAGAAGGCTCCAGTATACACTTCTACGAAGATCACAGCCAAGCAAAAAGCTTCAGCGAAGGTGATGCTCCTCGATTTTTAGTATTCATTTTTGGCCCAGAGGCTCATCCTCGCTAGCTATTGACTTATTGTTGTTTGTTTAGATGTGTATCTGACAGTCAGGTTGCATTCTAATGCCACTTTTTGTCTTCATASGAGGGTTGTCTTCACATTTCGTGCATCATGAGCGAAATGTTGTCTGAACTATTTTCCTTATTAATTGACTACTATAAACTCCAGTTTGTGCTGTTGACTTTTTGCATTTTTCGCAAGTCTTGTTACTGATGTTTCGATTTGCATTGCAGACTGGGGCGGACCAGCCTTTACCCTTTCAGAAGGAAGGAGCMTTTCTGTTGCTCCTGGGCAGTCTATACCTGTTGATCAACTTTGGTTTACACTGTACATGGGTCACTTCAGAGGCCTACTCCTCACCATCCATAGTGCTGGCAGCACGTCAGTCTAATGGTGAGCGTGTGATCTTTGATGACTTTCGGGAGGCTTACTTTTGGCTTCAGCACAATACACCTCCGGATGCCAAGGTAATGTCCTGGTGGGATTACGGTTATCAGATTACTGCCATGGGCAACCGAACAGTGATCGTGGACAATAATACMTGGAACAACACACACATCGCTACTGTTGGGCGTGCTATGGCTTCAAATGAGGATGATGCGTATGAGATTATGAAGGAGCTGGATGTTAACTATGTGCTGGTGGTTTTTGGGGGTATAACGGGCTATTCTTCTGATGATATTAACAAGTATGGACATCAGAACCTTTCTGTTCGACATATATAGACATGCTATGCAACTTTTCTAGGTGACCTACCATATAAGTTATTACAATAGTGATTGGTGCTTACTGTTTGACATACAAATTTTCTTCATGCCTGTGATAGCCATTGAAGATGTCTGGATAAGGGTATGATCTTTTATGGAAGAGTTCATCATATTGTTCTGATGTATTTTCAGATTTCTCTGGATGGTTCGAATTGGATCTGGTGTGTTCCCTGTGATACAAGAGGCTGACTACCTCAACAATGGCGAATATCGCATAGACAAGGACGCAGCGCCCAAAATGCTTCAGAGTCTAATGTAAGCTACTTCTCCTTTGCATGTCTCTGATCAGTGCTGCTCATTTTATTTACTTAGCAAGTACAGATTAATTTGTACGATTTTTTATGGTACTTTTACGTGGGAATTTATATCGTGTATTCAAATGAACTTTAAGTGKATGTGGAAAAATGTATGTTGTTTTGGGGCAGGTACAAGCTCTGTTACTACAGGTTTGGAGAAATGCATACAGATCATAGCAGACCCTCCGGGTGAGTCCTCTAATCGTAGAATGATAGCCTCCTGATTGTTCTGCTCTTAGTCCATCTCACKTGCTCTTACTARGGKYTTTCCTTTTCCTCAGCTTWGGRTTTTAGGGTTTAGGGTTTCGTGTCTTCATTCCGAGGTTRTTRACGCTGSAAATACCCTGGATGCCATGATTGCAGATTTGACCGTGCCCGAGGCGTTGAGATTGGGAACAAGGATTTTGARTTGAAGCATGTTGAAGAGKCTTTTACCACTGCCAATTGGATCGTGCGTATATACAAAGTGAAACCTCCTGTGAATCGGCCATGATTCACGTCCACGTTCCATCTCGTTTTCGGAGTGCACTTGATGGAGCTAGTTGATCGAGCATGTCGGTGTAATTTTGTACATGCAACCCTGTTTGGGTTGAACAAAGAGGTAACTTAGTGCAATGATTAGTGCAAGTCTACAATAGTGAGAGCTGCTCTTTAATCTCCCTTGGCGACTAGTGAGGGAGTACGGTTGAGGCGAATCGCACCATATTTGAGAGAGTATCTAGAGTAGGACTTCTACAGCGATGGATATTTATGGATTAAAATGATTACAAGTTTACAACTGCAGCTAACGTTTTCTTTTTTCAGAAACCTGATCATCTTGGTTGAAGCTGAACTTCATCAGATAAACCTTTCAGAGTCCCGAGTCAGATTCTGGTTCGTTTGAACCTTTCAGAGTCCCGAAACCAGATGCTGATGTCATCGCGTGTTTCGCTCCGGATTTCGCTTTGCAATGTGGTTCACGATTTCAATTGATTCCGGGCATAGAGTCAAGATTATTCTTTGCTTTTTGAATGGGATTTCTTGTTCATTCCTGGGTCAAACCTTGAGCGAGTGACATSTTGCTGGAAATTGAAGAACCCTGTGCTAGTAAGCCAACTTGCTGTATTCTGATTGTCTGTATCGCTGTATTGCAGTATTGATCAATGGAAGTGCACCGTAACAATCTTGTATTTCAGGGTTTGCCTCCCACTCGAGGTGGAAATTGTTGAATTGAAGCTTACCCACAAATTCTGCTGTGAGTGTAGAAGCGGCACCTCAGAATGTATGGAGAATATTAATACATTTTAGGCATTAACCCTGGAATGCCGCAGCAAAAGTTTTGTGTCCTCTAGATGATAGAATCAAACCGTGTAGGATAGAATTAGGATAGAATTAAGGACAAAATTGCAACTTTTCATCCTCGGTATTAGGAGTGGAAAGGGAAGATCTTTTCTAGTACTTTGACTTTCAATGAGTACATTTGGCTTTTCGAAGTAGATGACGTCACATGGTATCAAAAAATGCATGATTTCCACTGCCATTGGTCTGTCCTTCAAGGGTTAAATTATAGGGAAGGGGAGGTTTACACACACTCTGGTTTATATTGAGATCAACCCTGTGCTTACCAAACAATCCATCTAGGATTGTTCTCATCTTTTCAAATGCCACTAAGGTAGACAAGACTACTACCACCCTGGTTTGGAATTTGAACATCTTGACCAAGAGGGGCACATATTTTGAGGGGTGTGTGCTTGTTTCACAGATCAAACCCTCTTGGGCTTATAATTTTTTGAATAAAATTGTAATTTTGTGAATCTTTGAAGTGGTTTGCCTTGAAATTACAAAATTGCCTATAAAGTGGAATCATGATCAACCCATAGACCAACCATAGTGGTCTTTTTCATTGTATCTTATGGCATTTAAGTACTCACAAGTGAAGGATTGACAAATTGCCCCATTTGACATTAATGCATTGATTTTATTAGAATCTTGACCAAATTTGGGTATTTTTATGGACAGAATTGTGCCCAGAAGTAGGGGATAGAACTAGGCTAGTGTGCCTTAACCCCTAAAGGACCAGCATGCATTTTTTGGCTACATAGAAATTTGGGGCAAGTACGTATGGCTAGAGATTTTTATATTTTTTGGCCCAAATTTTAATAGAAGTTGGAGGTGAGGAATTTCTTTCATATGCACTAAATTTCATGACATTTGAATATATGAGTCAAAAGTTATGGCCTAATATGTTATTTTTTTTCGTAAATGGGCATTTTGGGTAGATTAGACAAAATCACTTTTTCCAGAAAAAAAAAATTTGATGTTGGTTTTCTAGAGTTATATATACATGGAAAGCTTTGAATCATTCCATTTTGATCAATGAGTCAAAAGTTATGAGGATTTTTTGTTTGTGGGCCATTATAGATTCTCTACTCTAACCCCTAAGCGCTCAAACAACCATTTTTTGGTCGCTGCCCGACACCGGGCAGAATTTTCAGGCAGAAAAAAACATTTTTTTGAATTTTTTTTTTTTTTTCCTTGAAAATATTGGGTTGTCTTTCAATATTTATATTCAAAACTAAGATCACTACGGTCAAAAAAGAACCATAAGAGAAATAGCACAATGTGTTAAGAATTTTCTAGTGTTGAAAAACTTACTATTTGAGGAACTAATTGAAATTTTTATGACCAGATCTTATGCATTTTTTTACAATTCAATAGAAACCACTATTTTGACCAATCAAAAAAAATTCAAGTGTTAAGGATAGAAATTGTATTTT
This sequence comes from Pleurozium schreberi, assembly GCA_006891605.1. Taxonomy (NCBI): domain Eukaryota; kingdom Viridiplantae; phylum Streptophyta; class Bryopsida; order Hypnales; family Hylocomiaceae; genus Pleurozium; species Pleurozium schreberi. The sequence goes on along the minus strand of VACF01000962.1, from coordinate 89,359 downwards.
TGGTGAATTTTTGAAGTTATATCTTCAAAATTCATTTGAAGAGAATCTGAAAATAATTTTATAATTTTGACCDTAYGGATATCTTCTASTTTTTGTGCTTCACATAAACTTMWTTGAWGCAAACTTCAAAAAAGTTATARAATKTATATTTTATAACACATTTGTGTTTTGTCCAAACCCCTTGGGCTTTTAGGGGCTAAAATAAACTTTGAAGTCCTTCATCTTACTCAATTTTCAATATTTTTGGAAAAGAAAAAGAATCTAGGGTGTAGATTGTTTATTACAACATTCCAACCATTGGAATTGGCATTTTCAATTCCATAATTAAATTCTTAACAATATAGTGTTTTGAAACATTCTCTACCATTATCTACCTACTATTTTTTTCCTATTTGTTGTACAATTCCAAATGATCTGAAAATTTTCAAGCATGTGTCCAACTTGTCAAGGAAAAAGAATCCAAAGAAGCACCACCATTTTGGACATTTTTTCATAGAAAAGTGAGCTTTTGAAGTGCTGCTGCCCTGTTTTTTGCAGGGCTAAAAAAATAATCTTAGTGAGTTTGAATGCTTATATCTTGTAATCCACGCAGTAGAAATTTTTGAAATTTTTACCACATGTTCTCAAGTTAGCATACTACAAGATCTTATGGTTACATGTGTCAAAAAAAGTTTTATTTCAAAAATTTGATACTTGTACTAAAAATGGCAGTTTGGGAGCAGTTTTGGTGAAAACATAGTCATAGAACTTTAGGGGTTAAATGTGTCCAATAGTCATACCAAATTTTATTCATCTAATTTTCTCAATTCTCTTGTTRATAATTTTTGACTTGTATTCTGAGAACTCTTTAGGAGAAAAAACTTTCTGAGAACCTAGCCAAATTTGTGTTTGTACGTAAATTTCTTTTGGTGGAGTATGATATTATGCAGTAATATTGTAGCCTATGTTAATTAAAAAAAGTATTGCTTTAATAATCTAGTATCACATTCTCTAGTAGGAGAAGCTAGTGTACCTTCAATGCATGTATTCGGATTTACTAGTACAATTAAAGCATTATACTACTTTCATATTCTCATATTAGACGGAATTAAAAGTCATTAGGTCTTCAAAATCCTTGCATTTTTGTATTTACTATTGTAACGAGATTTAGGAAATTTTGGTTTTGCATGATGACAAGTGCTAGTTCAATGACTGAAAGTACCTTGGTGTAGTAAAGAAAATTCAAATATTGAAAAGTAAATGGTTTTTTAAGTCTTGAAAAGTATACAATTAGATTTGGTACTTTAAAATATGTCATTTCATCAAATATAATCATACAAAATCTGATATTATCATGAGTTTCTAACCAACTAGTGAACATATATCCATATTAGATACTCCATACAACTTAATGTATTATAATACATTAAATCTTTACAATAGGTATATGGAGTATAATGTAATGTTGGACAATAGAATGTTAACAATATTTTTGAGTCCTACAATTGAATACATGGCCTTAGGCTATCAACTTCAAATATCAATAATATTTTCATTTTGAGATTTTATTTTATGTTATTCAGTAAAGTAGGACTGAAACTAAAGTTGATTGACTTCATTTCACTACTTCAATTCAAATTGAAAAAAAAACAATTTAATAATCAAAATCTCAAAATTGAGATGAAGAACAAGAAGCTAGAAGTTGCCAAAATGTACTACATGTTCAATTCCTATGTTCAATTTTCAACTATMATTTTAGAATTTGGGCCTCATTTAAAATCCAAAAATAATCTAAATGACTTGAATTTAGCATAATGATGTAGAACAAAACTCACAATACTTTTAATACTCCTAAACAAAATATGAAACATAACGGCGCTATGCGCACCTTTCTTTGTTCGCGAAGCAAACAAAGTGATGTGTTGGACAATCAGTGAGTAGGGAAGCTTGCACAGAAGCAAGCAAAAAAAATCTACAGTATAGATTTTTTTTTTCTTGCTTTATTCCACAAACTATTGTGCAGTGGCATCATCGACGCTATAAATTGATTGCTTCGTAACATATAATTAAGATGATGGTATCGTTGAGCGCGTAACAGTCCATTGTATGCTTCATTCTTGCATTTACAAGCTTTTATCCGCCTCTTGACTGAGATAAGGATATGGACACTATTGGTTTAAAATCCAAATTTTGTCAAAAGGCTATAGAAAAAGCATAGTGTTTTTTGCAATGATCCATTACAGCTAGGTGATCAGATTCATACCTAAACTAAAGGATCTCAAATTAGTTTTTTGAAGAAAGAATACCACAAAATGACAAAATGAATTTGACACAAAATTGGGGTAGATTTTTTAATTTAATATCTACCAACTAAAGGTGAAAAATAGAAATTGTACATAAAAACTTTTTTTCTCTTTCTAAAAGGATTTGGAAGGAATAGTTCTCTAAATTTGAGGGCATCCATAAATATTAAAATTTAATTCCTCTAATTATGCATACCTTACAATTTCTATCAACATTTAATTAAAACATTAAAATAAAAGTCATGAAATATTGTCTTCCATTTGAAATTCCTTTAGTTATTATCTTCATGTACGTTCAAATTCTTATTTGATTATTAGTTAACTATTTGTTATCTCCACACTTCATGTGGTTAGTGATATCACTTCAATATAATCACAAGGAAAAGAAATAAACAATTTTTTCTTTTATAAAGGCTCTATTGTACTAGGGTTGTTTGCCTCAATAATTTGACAGCATCGCAAACACAAAATCCAACACATAGACTAGTAGCCTCCTTCGTCCATCTAATAAAGTCAAATTTACCTTTGACTTTTCAAAAAAATTCCACCTTGCTTATCCGCCATGTAGATGTCAAGTGGCACCTACAAGGCATATTAACCCATTAAGGACCGGTCGACCACTTCTGGATTGATATTGGCACTTTTTCATTGATAGCCAAAGATTTAGAATGAATTTGGACACGGACAATAGGGGACGGGTGTGGGGAACTGTAAACCAAATGCATTGGGACAAGAATCGGGACAATCTGTGCTAGCATGCGATTTAGGGATTGAAAAAACTAATGAAATTTGGGCTGAAAATACAAAAATCCTCCCAGAAGGGAACCTTGAATTGCCACAAAATTTGTTGTGAAGGCCCAATCATTCATGCCAATTCCATTGGCATGGTCAAATCTCTCAAAAGCATCACGATTTGATATTTTTTTCCATGTTTAATTAGAAACTACAGAATGTCTTGCCCGCCCTCCAAATCAACCACGGTCCTTAATGGGTTAAGGAGGACGCATGCTAATATGGGCAACTACGAATGTGGGGTATAGGGCGAGTGCGGGTAAGAGCGACCTTTTGTCCTGCAATTCAAAACTACTAGTTCTAATGCATTCATCTAAGAAATTTTAAAAAAAGGGTATAAAATCTAATTGTAGGATCTTGTATTTCTCTTGTCTTAGATCATGTGGTAAGAATTTCATCAAGTTTGACCATACAAATTAGAAGATATTAACACTCAAGGTTGAAAAGAAAGATTTTTGAATGCTAGCTTGCAATTTCAGCCATGACTTTCACCGCCATTGGTGGAAAAAATTTGCATTAAAGGATTTGACTTGAAAAAATTTATGATGAATAACTGACTTGAAATTCTAAAAGAAGAATTTCTAAAAGAATACACTAGATTTTCATTTTCTTTAAAATTGTCAAGTAGAAGTAGGTCCATTATTGAGCAAAATGCGAAATCATCAATAACTCTTTGATGGAATTGAAACACAATAATCACAACGATGAGATTGTTTTTGCAAGAAAACTTCACCCTATCAAATTATTTTTTTTTCAAATTGTGAAAATTGCATTAAAAAATGAATCCTACAAGTTTCTTTTTATAAAGAAAATGCTTAGACGAGGAAGGACGATACAGGTATAAACTAGTTATGTTAAATGTAGAACTTGAGGGCCTATCCATCTATGCAGACCAATATTCTTGAGGAAAGCACGACACTACGAAACATAAGGAAGTGAATAAAATTCGGGGACGTCTAGCTCTGTGTAAGGTAGACTGCTCTTAAAGCGACCATTTAAGGGCTGATTGCGTTTTTAGGGAAGCTGAACTCCTTAAAACAATTTTCAGTAAATTTTCATAGGAAGGAAAAAGGAATTGGCATCTAACCCAAGTTGTTTCATATTTTTTGGACCTTCCATGAATTAGTTACAAATTTTTGAAGTTGTAATGTAGTAGTCACTAAAAGCGACCACCTCCTGAAATGTACACTGCTGGTACATTGAAGAAGCAAAATGTACCTCTGCGTCATGATCGCTTTTTAGAGCACGGGCGCTTTAAGAGCAGTCTACTTTAATAAGGAGAAATTTGAACCACTAGAAAGGTACCGCATTGAATAGATCAAAACACGGGGATCAAAACGTCGCTGGGCTTCTTTGCTGGTTCTCCGTTGGCACAAATGTCTGGCTGTCTGCAAAAACACGACAACAGTTCAGTTCCATTGCATCACACAAAACATTCCAAGGCAAGCGTGCACCTTTGCCCTCCCTCGCACTTCACCAACGTGCACACACTTCAGAAATGCTCTCGTTTAGAACCCTATTCAGAACAATTTCGCAACCAAACCACGAAGTCATAAACTACCAGCAACTGTTGTGGACTGTCTCTGTAGCTCAAGCAAGGATCCCCAAGAAAGTTCTAATCACCAAAACAGAGGCTTCTGTTTATACTCACAATGCTGCACAAGCGAGAGGCAGGCCCAGGGGGATCTGACGTGCTCTGACTCCCGCAACTTTTCTGATATCGGAAATTAGGGTTTCGGGCAGACAGAGGAGCGGAGAAATAGGGTACGGCGGTGTTGGTTTAGGCTCTTCGTGCGTGCCAGCCTTTGACGTGTTCCAATTCTGATATCGGAATAAGCTTATGTTTTAGGGTTTGACGGCCATGGGCTGTTGCACTTTAGAAACTCCCAGGTTTTCAGGGTAAATTCCGATTGTAGGAGCGAGACGCGAAGTATCCCCCCCTTCGCGCAAGAAGGGTCTGCGTGGAAGTCGCAGTGGGGCCCTTCCCAGCCTCCGACACCGGGCCTTGCTTCCGGCCCACGAGATCCGGAGTGGGATTCCGTCCCCGTCCTCTCGTCCCGTCATGGAAATTCAAATTCTTCAGTATGGCCGGCAGAACTGCAACCTGATTGCGGAAAAACTGCAAGGTCGAACAGGTACTGCTCTTCCTAAGCACGCTCCGTAGTATTTCTCGGGTGATTTGGGGAATGGCATCCCCGTCCCAAACAGATTGTCACCCCCTTGGACGTACCGGTCGACGCAATTAATTAGACGTTCGAAGCTGAACAAATTGACAGCTTCGAAGGAACAAACTGGTCCTGATCCAAGCTACTACCTCGTAGATTTTACCACGTCTTAAGAAGTTGCTGAAGTGAGAGCATCGATGAGCCGATACACCTCAACCACGTTAACATCGAGCGCCGAATTCAAGTACTACAATTGATCAATTTGTGAACTCGTTAACCAAATTCAGGCTCATGTTGTTTTAGTACTTTTAAAATTGGCCTTGGGTGGACTTCCATGAGTCAAATTTTATTGTTTCTTGACCTACATGATCCGACTGCAGCTTTCTCCACTGATTCTAATGATAGAAATTCTTTGTATTTGAATTGTTTTTTTTGCAATATGATCAATGGATGTGGTGATTTCATAACCCTGGCTGGTGCTTTGGGGGTTAAAGAAGTTTGTGCGGTTGGTTTGGTAATTTGGGATATTATGTTACGGAGTTCAAGGTTTAGAGGCTGATCCTTCCTCCACCTTTCATGAGCCACGTACATTAAAAACTACATAAGATGACACCTCCGCGAGTGAGCTTCTGTGCTGCCCTATTTGCTTCAAACCTCTTAGCAGAACGGGTCCTACGGGCTTGACTCTTGTGTTCACAATATTTGGTGTGTGTGTTAATTCCGGGTGAAAATAAATGTTGTGAAGAATGTTCTTTTGCTGACTCGGTTCGGGAGTTTGTGCAAAGCTGCAATTATAAAGTCGGGATTTGCTTGTGAGAGCTGTAACGGGGGGGGGGGKTCCAGCAGAGGTGAGTGTCTTGACCTTACCATTCTGGAAGGGACGAAAGCTTATCGATCGACAGTATGCAAACGAAACAGCGAAGAGCGCTCAAAAATGCAATCTGGAGACGAGCGGCGATTGCAAGCTTAGGGTTACTCTATGTCCATCTCCATAATCAATATGTACATGTGCTGAGAAACGTCTTTAGAACATCTACGTAACAAAACTTGGACTCTTCTAACTTGTGCATAAGATATTCAAATGTCGCATTCTTTGGTGCATAGGAATCTCCTTTCACTTCTTGCCAGTAAGAGAATATGAATGTGTGACCAGTCTTATAATAGTCACTAGGTTAGTAGCAAGGAGTCGCAGTAGGTCTGGTACTTAACCCCTAAAGTCCCAAGTGTCCCCTCGGGGGACACTTGGGATTTCGGGTAGGCTCGTCTGATCTCAATTTTTGACATGATTTCTTGAAACTTTTTTTGATGATAGAAAAACACATTAGCTTTCTAAAAATATAATTTTTGTCTCAATCGGTGCCCCAGGGCAAAAGTTATGCCATACTATGCATAAATTTCAGTTCATCAGGCAGAAAAAAAAAAATCACAAAAATATGATTTTTTTTTTATTTTTCATTTTTTCCTCAAACATTATATTTTTGTGTACATTTGAAGCTTTGATTCATTCTACTTGGCCTAATAATGAGAAAGTTATGGACAATCTTGTTTTTCGGGCAATCTAAGCATCTTTTTGAAAAAATAACTTATAGGATTCATTTCTATATGCAATTTTTACAATTTTTTGAAAAAAATTGTTGGACAAGGTTAAGTTTACTTGCTAAAACAATCTCACTATTGGGATTATTGTGTTTCAATCCCATCTTAGAGCTATTAACCATTTAGTTTTTTTTCCAATCTTGGACCTACTTCTACTTAACAATTTTTTAATGATTGAATATCAAGTGTATTTTTCTTGAATTTTTTTCCCCTAATCCTCAACTTGAATCTTCAACACATGAAATTTTAATTTCAAGCTCAATAGAGCAAAAACATTTGATTAGGAAGCTCTAATAAAAGCCTAAAAATCTACTCATAGAATGTATAAAAAAGCTTGTTTTTTTTCACTTTAAACGCAGATATCTTACAATCTACGCAATCAAAGTTCGTGAAAATTTTCATACACATTTATATACTAGTCTAGTGCAAGATCCTACGGTTAGATATCCAAGAAAATTGAAAATTTTGAAAGCTTTGCACCTTGCACTAGAAATGGCAGTTTTGAATGGATTTTGAGAGAAAAAAGGCCTTGGGACTTTACGGGTTAAGAGTTTTCTTGTTCTTTTCTGTTGGTCTTTTTTACAGCTAAGGTTGCTTGGCTATGAAGGTCCATCTGTTTGTTTCAAGTCAAAAAAAAGTTTAAACTTCAGATTTGAATTAATAACTCAAATAATGCAACTGAATTTCACATGCTCAACTAGCTCCGTCACTTGTTAAACTATAGCTACCATTAAATGAGCAGCACAAATCAGAAACAGTCAAAGGAGAAACCATCTAGGGGTATTTGTCAGCTTTGGGTTTAGGGTTTAGGGTTTAGTGTGTTCCTTATGAGGTTGTTGACGCTGCAAATACCCTGGTTGCAGGTTTGACCGTGCCCGAGGCGTTGAGATTGGGAACAAGGACTTCGAATTGAAGCATGTTGAAGAGGCTTTGACCACTGCCAACTGGATCGTGCGCATATACAAAGTGAAACCTCCTGTGAACCGGCCATGATTCACGTCCACGTTGCATCTCGTTTTCGGAGTGTAATTGATGGAGCCTGTTGATGGAGTATGTCGGTGTAATTTTGTGCAAGCAACCCCTGTTTGGGTTGAACAAGAGGACACTTAGTGCAATGTCTAGTTCAAGTCTATAATTTATAGTGAGAACTGCTCTCTTTACTCTTCCTTGGCGCCCAGTGAGGGAGTACACTTGAGGCGAATCGCACCATATTTGAGAGACTGAGTATCTGGAGTAGGACTAACTTATATTACTACAGCGACGGATATTTATGGATTAAAATGGTTACTAGTGCAGCTCTGGCAGTTTGTTTTTTCAGAAATCTGATCATCTTGGTTGTAGCGGATAAAACTTCCTCAGCTAATTAAGACTTTCCGAGTCCCGAGTCAGATTCTTGTTCCTTGCTGGTATAAAAATCTTGTTGCCCGGTATAAAAATCTTTGAAACCAGGTGGTGCTGCTGTCATCGTGTGTGTCGCTACGGATTTTGCTTTGCAATGTGGTTCACAATTTCAAACGATTCCGGGCATAGAGTCAAGATTATTCTTTGCTTTTTGAATGGGATTTTCTTGTTCATTCCTGGGTCAAACCTTGAGCGAGTGACAGCTTCAGTTGTTGGGAAGTGAAGAACCCTGTGCTAGTGAGCCAATGTTCGTATTCTGATCGTCTGCAGCGCTGAATTGCAGTACTGATCAATCGAAGTGCACCTTAACAGTCTTGAACTTCAGGGTTTGCCTCCCTCGGGAGTTGGAAACTGTTGGAAATTGTTGGAAATTGTTGAATTGAAGTTTACCCGCGAAATTTGTGTGTTCCGTGTTTTGGGTGGATAGGGTGGATAGTAAGGTAGACTGCTCTTAAAGCGACCATTTAAGGGCTAGTCCGCTTTTTTCGTAGGTTTCCGTGTCCAACAATATTTTTAGCTCATTTTTCAGAGAAAGAAAAAAATATCTGGAACTTAGCACAAGTGGTTTCATATTTTTCCAAGTATTTTTGAGTTACATATGAATTTTCAAAGATTTGGGGCATAGGCACCTATTTGTGACCATAGGTCTTCCAAAATCTGTCCACTTGCAACTTGTAAAGAGATGGGAGGAAATGAAAGACAATGATTGGCTCTTGCAATAGAAAAGAATTTTTCCTTGATTCACTCAATGGTAAATATGGTCCATTTAAGGATCACCTCATATCCATTCTACAGCTATTTATAGGGTCGGTTTCAAGGAGATGGTTGCTTTAAGAGCAGTCTACCTTAGTGGCATACTGAGTACAAACCTAATTCAATTTGAGTCAAGGAATACTTCTTATACACGTGGCATGCAGTCATTGGACAAAAATTATTTCCATGTACACACCTCTATCTCCACCTGTCATCACGTAGGCCTATCTGGAAAATTCTAATTGTGTACATTGATATTGAATGGGCCATTTCCAAATTCCTAAACTGCATCAAAATACTACCATCAAAGTATTACCATCAAAGATATAGATCCTAATTGTGTGATAAAAACAATTCAAAAAAATGTGCTCTAAGAAACTCACCATCAAAGTATTACCATCAAAGATCCAGATCCAAAGAGTAGATAAAAACAATTCAAGAAAATGTGCTCTAAGAAACTGAGACTTGTTTAGACATACTACAAAAAAAAGAGTTAAAATCCAACTAACATTTTTGTTAGGTTTAAAATTTTAGGGTTATAAACAATCGATGAAATTGAAAGTATTACCATCAAAGATCCAGATCCAAAGAGTAGATAAAAACAATTTAAGAAAATGTGCTCTAAGAAACTGACACTTGTTTAGACATACTACAAAAAAACAGTTAGAATCCAACTAACATTTTTGTTAGGTTTAGAATTTTAGGGTTACAAACAATTGATGAAATTGAGAAGGAAGAATCAATACTACAAATGCAAGAAAATGAAAATGATTTTATATTCATGATTGCACAACAAAACAATTAGCTATAATCTTGAACATTCTTAGATATAAATGAAACACAACAAGTTGCAGACCAACGCAATGCTACTCACAGTCATTGACATCTCCCGCATTTCCTTCACTTTCAAACTATTCTAATAGAGGCTGTGAGCAACAAACTTTTCAATCAGAGCTTCTAACAATGACTCTCTAAATCCTTAACCCACAATCATTGTAAGCAATTACAAAAACCAAAATGAAAATAAAACCCTACTTGATTGAGCATACAAGTGCAGATGTGCAGTGTGCCTCAACGATTTCTTTGGCTTCTCAAGTCTCAACCACACATCTGTGATTCATCCCAAAGCATATAGAGATTGAGTATTGAAATTGTTAGAGTGAGGGATGAAAACTTGTGCAAAAAATGGTGGAACGCAGGATTGAATAGAAAATAAAACACAATACTATTGATTCTAAGACAGAACAAACTAAGCATTTTAGCACATATTACAAAAATTTTGCATATCTAAAGGCAAAATCAAAGTACAAACTACCATCTTCCACTGTCATTGAAAAACTCACTTCCTGCAGCTAAGGCAGTGCAACAACGAACACTCCAACGTGCTGCAAAACCCCAATTCTGATAAACTCCAATTTTGTGAGAACCAAATCCTAACTTTGAAGATTGTCCGCCCATAAATCAACAGTTCTTGATATTTCACTGTGCAACACAACATCGACCGATGTTGAAGGGGTTCCAATTAATTTTGTGCAAATCAACAGCTAGGATTTTTCTTCAACATGGGGTCAGGCTCAAAGGTGCATGCATCTTTTGATTGGATAGTTGGATAGTATAAAAGCACATCCTCATAATGTATTTTATTTAGAATGTTATTACTTTGTAGGCATTGAATACCAGGGAAGGAAAGCTTTTACACTAGTTTTGGATTATCATGGGATCAACCAAGCAACCCATTTGGGATTGTTCTCATCCTTTCAAGTGCTATTAAAATAGAACCTTTTGAAAGTAATAGTTTGAAGGTTGGGATTGGTTTGACACATTACATTAAAGAGGTTATTACATTAGGGAGGGTGATTTGCATTCTTGATGTTTAAATGCGGACTAGGCTGGGATTAGCAATCAATATTACCTTATAGAGATTTATGGCTTTAGAGAGTACCTCCTTGTAGAGGTTCAATTGTCAATGTGTCAAATAAAGATACCAACTTTCATTTATCCAATTTTTCCATTGTGAATAATTCTCACTTGTGTCAAATATGGATTTTCATAACTCTTTTAGGAAAAAAAAACTTTTCAAAGAGCCTAAGAAAATTTGTGTTGGTATATAATTTCTTTGGGCGGAATATGATATTCCGCAATAATATTTCAGCCTGGACGAATTAAAAATATTGTCAATTTGATAATCTAGAATCAAATACAAATATCCTAGTAAAATAAGCTACTATATCTTTTAACTTAAATACTTAATAGTACAAATAAAGTATTCTAGTACTTTCATATTCTCATATAAGACAAATTAGCCATAAAATCCATTTTAGGATTACATCACAAGTTATATTACTAAGAAAACAAAGAAAATATTGATATTCAACCTTTGGATGTGATGTTTTTTGTTTTTATATCAAACTTTCTAAGTTTTCATCTTTAGTTGGCCCCTAAGTAGGAATTTTCTTCTCTTTACAAGAACATTTTGGGACATGGTTTTCCAATTTTTTTGCATCCATAATTGTTAAAATTAATTCCTCCGCCCGTGCATGCCTTACAACTTTTATCCATTCCTAATAACTATATTAATTTAAAAGTCATAAATTTTTTTTTCCATTTGAAACTCTTCATTCTTATCTTGAAATGTGTTGAATTCTTATTTAATTATGAGTTAAGTATTTGTTATTTCTACACTTCAAGTGGTTAGTGATACCACCCCTAACACATTCATGAGGAAAAAAACTTAACTATCTAGCTATCATAGAGTTTCTAATGTAATTATTTTGTAGGTCCATCTCTTGGCCACACTAGTCACTATAACGCATTGACAACAATGAAGAAATATAATGGAATGATTTAAAACTTTCCATGTACATTTATCTCTAAAGAACCAATTTCAAGTTTTTGTTTTTGAATATATTGTTTTGCAAATTTAAAGGATATACTACTGTCAACTCAATAGTACATATATTTAGTTTTGACTTAAATATAAGCACCATAGCTATAATAATCTAAAATGTGACACCAACATTTCAAACAAAATGTGACACTAATATTTAGATATTGATAACAGAAGATGTTTAAAACCTCGTTTAAAACACAAGAGCCTAGTATGATTTTTGGTACTTTAGAAGTTCATAACTCATTAAAACAAAGTCCAAATAATTCATACTCATTCAAGTATATTTGAAATCTCTTTCACTTGCCAATGAGATCCAACATATTTTTTTGGTTCAATAACAATAATGATGCTTAGTTGCTATAAGTGGCAATTATGGATGCACTTACCTTAACCCTTGAAAGACTATTGGGGGACCTCTATATGACTTTTATTTTGCTTCATAACCGAGCTTATAACTCTTCAGTTGTGGTTTGATGCACAAATTGCGATACATTGTTATTTGTGCACTATCAAGTTGTTAAATTAGTTTGTACTGAATAGTATTTGGTCAATGTTTTTTTGATCAAATACCACCAAATTCAAAATATATAATACGGTCACAAAGGGCTTCTTGGGCCTTCAAGGATTGAATACAATCTTTTTTGGTATAATTGAAAGGTTTTAGTTTGGAGAAACTGCATTGCAAAGTCTAACCTCTAAGTTCACACTTGTCAAAAAGAGGTTCTTGGATACCATTGTACAATGATGGAGTGTGGTGCCCAAGGCATATTGGCATCAAGCTACTTAGTACAAATATGGTTCTTGGATACCATGGTATTGTACCATTCTTTGATGCCCAAACACCACCCTATCTACTAGTGTAAGTAAGCAATGGATTTAACACTAGTTCTAAAGGTTCTTGAACATGTTTGAAATTTGCGTCTAAATTCTAAAGATCTATGCTTTAGAAATTGAAAAATACTCACAAAACTATTAAAAATAAGCACTCCTTTTTTGAATTGCCCCCTCCCCCAAAAGAAAACCCCATAACTTTTCTTTAAACCATTGGATCTTTATAGAAATGAAATCCCTTGGAAGTGTAATTGTTTTCCTAATTAAAAAANAAAAAAAGGTACAATAATAAAACATATTGAATACTTCGTTTGATTTTAGACACTCAACTTTTCAAACCCATTTGAAAAACTATTAGGGCAAACTAAGGAATACTAGCATCCGACGTGCTCCTAAAAAACGATAGATTGGGTATGCACATAAATGTACTTGCAAAACCATATCAAAACTAACAAGATACTCAACACATTCATTTCTTCCGACATCAAAGTTTCCAAGCAATCACATTATTGTGCCTTTGTATGAAGTGCTCATATCTATAGGTTTCTAGTAATTCTGACTTCATCTTTCCAATGCAAAATTGGAAGAATTGATGTAGGGCTCTAGGAAGGCACAAATTCAATGTGTTTAGAAGTTCATAATAGGATAATGACAAGGGTTGGTGATTAACGACCAAATTGCCAACAACACATTGGCATGCAACAAAAGTGAATGAGACTCAAGTAGCTCTTCAATCTATATCCCACTCCAAGGCCTTCAAACTAGTCAAGTCCTTTCTGCCTGGGATCTCCTCCACACAAGTCCCACATAGATCCAAATAAACCAACGCTTTCAAGTGCCCTAAGAATGGAAGCCATTTTAGTGATTTGCAACCTTCAAGGGCTAACAAAGTCAACAAATGCAATTCTCCTACACCTACAATATCTTCGACACCACTCCAACTCATATCCAATTTGGTCAATTCCTTCAAGCAACCTAAATCTGGTACCCTTCTCAAATTCTTGCACCGTTGAAGTTGACGTGTCTTCAAAGCCTGTAGCCCACTCAAGCCTTGGACAGTGGAAAATGTACACCCTTCAAGAGACAAGAATTCCAGGAACTTCAAATCCTTGAGAATCCTAAGGTCTGCTATTTCTGGCAAGCCCTCATTGTTCCATATCTGCAATCTCTGAAGTTGAGCACATTGGCTAAATTGAAACAATTGCAAAGGGATTGCTGACTCATTGAATTTCCAACCATCCATCACAAATTCCCTCAAAGCACAAAAGTATTGCAGATTTGGAATATCTCGATAAGAATGGCACCAACTTATGCCAATTGATTTAAGACTTGTTGCAACTTCCCATCCTATTATTGACTCTAATTGTCGGCAATGTAAGATGAAAAGGCTCTGTAAGTAGGGAAATTCCTTCAATTCAAGATGCTGGAGTTCACAACAATTAATGAGGGTCAACTCTTTAACATATTGAAGTGAAGACTGCTCAATAGGAAAAGTATCATAATAAGTCTTCAAGTGGGGATTCTTATGCAACACTTCCTTTAAGATTTCTTCATATACCCAGAACTTTAAAAACCAACTTTTGTACTTCCAAAGATCTATGTGTACAAGATCCTTTCCTTCTTCAAAATCCATGTCTTCCACACCCACAAGTTCGAATTCCCAAAGCTTAAGTAACTGCATAGACACATAATTCACCACATAAGAGGAGAATGATTCTTATGAAACCTAAGTTCCCATACAAAATGGGTAGTGTAACAAAGTGAAGTCTATCAAGTGAATTCCATAATAATTCAGATATTCAAGTCTCATAATCATTTCAAGAAACAAAAATCAAGCATTCACATCATCGGGTAACAAAAGAAAATATAAATCAAACAAAGATAATGATCTCAATATTTTGGCATACAGAACCTGCATAGTTCAAAATTTCCCTTGGTTCACGATCTTGGAGAATTGCAAGACTTTCACATATTGTTTCCAAATCAAAACCTCTTCCATTTTGTTCTCTCTTCATCCCTGAGCACCTTTGCACTAGATCCAATAGTGTAGATAGCAAGTCCTCATTTAAAAAACTGAACACTCTTGGTGGAAAAAAATTGCGAAGTGCAATCCCACTTGTTCCACATACACTATTCACTATAGCCTGCACCACACACATCACCAAATGAGAGCAAGCAAGCATGTATAAATTGAAAGAAATGTTACCACCTTTCACACAATCCTGTGCACACAATCAACTTCAACGAGCCTCTTGTCCTCACATAATTACCAATAGAGTCTATCTTAAAATTACAAACATAGTACTTGGAAAACCAAATCCAAGAAAAACACATAAATTATTAGAATACAACTAAAGAATGAACAATACAACACATCAATATACCATCCACTAATCTAACAATATAGGAGAATATCATAATATGAATCTACAGTGAATCCAAACTTACAGCTCCATCTTCGAATGACCTTCCATTTGAGAATGGGAGAGGATTGGCAGCAGGTGAGTCAGGTGAATTCAAGGGATGCAAGTCCTTATAGACAAATTATGGATTGATCTTGGTACGCTTGCAGGACTGGGCTTTGTTACAAATCTTACCAATAGTTGTATACCATTCCTCACACAAGGTTGTTGCTACTTTCAAGTGAAGTTGCTCTTCTTTTGTAATTGAAGAGATTGTCTTACCAGTCTTTGTGCAATGGTTCTCATATGTCTTATAAGCCTTCAACAAAGTATCATAGCGAAGTCGACATTGGTCTGCTGATGGCCGACTTCCAATTTTCTTTTCAATTTCTTCAGAAATGAGGTCCCAATGTGTAGTACCTCCACTTTCCTTGCAAAAGCGACCTCCTTCCACCTTACACAAAAGCAAAACCCATGTCTMCTCATGTGTCATATTCTTGCTTCTCTTATTTTTTCCTTTTAGAGCTATAGAAGAATCCGTGCATAGTGTGTCTTCAAACTTGTTTGAGACACTTTGAGTGACTATTTCCTGTTTGGTATATCCAAGCTCAAGACCATCCAATTGTTTGTAATCCAACCTTGATAACCCACTTGATTGTACACATTGTACATTGATTGAATCTTCATGAGTTGACACATGTTTGGCCTCAATAATTGGACTCTTGAATTTGGTAAGCATAGTGGTTTGTATCTCAAGCTCAACATGTTGCTGCTTGGGTGATGGACTTTCATTTCTATTTTCATACTCCACAAATCCAAGTCCAATTTGAGAACCTTTCAACGATTCATTATTCCCCCTTGTTTTCAAAGTGGATTGTATGTGTTGGACATCCATTGGATCTTCATGATTTGAAGCGTGAGTGATCTCACAACCTCCACTATTGGAAATAGATGAGCCAACAAGTTGCACATCTTTGATACAAGCTTGGATAAAGCCTACAAAACAAAACCACTAATACAAATAAGAACCCATTGAACATTCCAAAAGAGCCATGTACAACTCAAAAATGTCCTAAACTCTTCTACTATTTTGAAAAGCTTGAAAGTTTAAAATGTGTTGTTGTATCCCCAAAAGGTCCAACATCCAAAAGATAGATGTTCCACAATCAAACTCACAAGAGGGGTATCAAAAATTCTTATTTACTATTCGAACCACATGTTTTCACTAAACCATATCTAAGATATAAAAAATCATTCCTCATAAAAATATTGTTTAAGAATGTAAGTAAATTATACAATGCTCAAATATAGGAAGAGACTATGGTATAATGAATGAAAATGATTAGTAGTATATTTCAATGCTACATGTATCTTGAATATATATTTAAAGTAATTAATAGAAAAACAAGCTTCACTACAAAATTAATAACTACTTGGGATTTTCCACATAAATTCAAAAGACACTCATGTTATACAAATGTGAAATGAAAAGTTGCATGTAAATTAAAAGGCTTGGAAATGGAAATGTTGTTGGATTGTGTGATTGTGGTTTCACTTCTTAGAAGCCAACACTAATGAACCTCATAAGATAGAAAAGTACATTGATTTGTCATACTACAAGGATTGAAAAACAAGTGTCACCAACATAATTAGTGTCCCTACCAAGGAAAAAGACTTTCAAGTCTAATGAAACATATTCCAAATACAACTAATACTAACTTGGACACTCACAAACAATGTGATTAAAAAAATTAGTATCACACAATAACAAGACAAATCCGTGTAGTTCATTGTAATGCTCAATGTCGGCATGCAACAAGAGTTTCTATGAAATGTGGCCACATGTGTACTTTGTAATTAAATGTAAACAACAAAGAGTGCATACAAACATACACAACGTAATCTCAAATTGGAGAAATCAACACCTTCATGGTATAAGAAAGCTCGAAGATTTTGGGAGGCTTGCAAAAGCTCTTGGACAAGATTCTTCATTGCAACACGCTTTTCACTGCACTCTTGAGATATTTGCATAAGCTCAAGGATGAGGTTCTGGATAAGCCTCCGTTTGGCCAAGACCTCCACAACAAAATGGGGACTAGTAAAATGCGCACCCATTTCACTTGAAACAAAGTTGAACTTGGGTGAAGTTGACTTCACGAGAAATGATTCCACATAGTTCAAAACATATAAACCGCAATCATGGGAATTCAACTGTTGGGGAACCTACAATGGAAACTTGCACAATCAAAATTCCATAAAATATACACAAGTTTTTGATACTCTTGCATAATTCCTATATTAAAAAGCAAACATTAGTCAAAGATAACAAACACTAGTCAAACACAAACATTAGTCAAACACAAACATTAGTCAAACACAAACACTAGTCAAACACTAGTCAAACACAAACATTAGTCAAAGAATTAGTCAAAGATAACAAACACACCTTCAGTTGAACATACTTCATTTGATAGAGTGCTAGTAATTGGTCCTTGTCAATTGAAGGTTGGAATCTTTCCATCCATGCTTGCAAGATATAACTACACAAGAAACGAAGTAACCATATTCACAAAACATATACGCAACAAGCCAATTACAAAGGTCTAATATCAATCTTGGGAACATACCAATCACCCACTACTAATCAAACTGAAACAACAAACTACTCACCGAAACAACCCTACAAATTTTCTTGCCAATAATGTACTAGACAACTCACAAATTATACTTTCAAGTGGACTCTTGACAAGAGATACAAAAACATATTGCAAAAACTAATCAATATGTAAAATGACAAGTGAACTCATGTAGACCTACACACTGATTTCCAACACTAAAAACCTTGAAAAATGCCAAACCCCATAGGTATACAACATGGAACTCTAAACTTTCATGGCTAAAAAGATTTGTGCAAAGGCTCATAGTTTTCAATCCATGATGCTATTCAAAGACTCACCTCCGGAGCAAGCCTTCAAAGCTCCCATGCTGCCCTTCAATTGGATCCAAATGAACCATACAAGGGAATCTCACCGTTTCATCTACATACAAGTGCCCACAGGTTAGTTTGGCAAAGAATCCACAACCAATTATACCTTCAAACACATGCAATGAAATACAAACTCACCACATGCACAAGAAAGGCTACTGAGGTGGAATATGACGACCAAGCTCCAATGTGAACTGCCATTCCAAAACGATCACCACAACATCAAAGCCGCAACATGTAGACAAACATTCTCCTGGGCAATGTGAACACATACTATTTTACTTTACCACAAAATGACAACACCTTAAAACTATACATCAAGCATCAGACTATGGTCTTTGAAAACCCTCACAAATTCGAAACCATGATTAAGCACATAACACAATAGGGACAGTACCTTTCAATAATAGGAATGAAAACAAAGTCTTTTTCAAAGAGATTCACTTTTTCCGTCCACCTCCGGAGTTGCTCATAGTCCACCTTACAAGGATCGATGCGTGTAGATGCACTGCTCTGCAAAAKCTTCGTAAAGAAAAAGCTGTTGAAGAAATAAAAGCGTTTTCGATGCTCAGGGGGGAGACTCCTTTCAAGATACCTGCAACCAAAGCACAACATAGGTAGAGCTTCTATATTAGGAAAAGCAGTGGTTCTGAACAACCCAGTCCACAAGTGATTATCCAACAACTAGGGAGGAAAATTGATGAAATTATCTATGGAGCCCAAAACATGACACTCTTACTAGAAACATAGCAGCAACAGGAGTACTCACTTGATATAGAAATCTACAATGTTGTTGCCTAGAAACTTCCCCGGTTGGAGTTCCTCCACATCGTTCTCCCTGATTGCCACTGCATCATCTTCACCTTCAGGATAACGAAGCAATTCTTCTGACACCTCCACTTCTTGAGGGATCTGTTGGATCGCTAATTGACACGCTGTCTCTGCTGCCCTCAAAGCATCCTCGGTCTTGGAAGTGTCGACAGGCTGCTCTCCAGAAGTACCTTCAGTCATGTGGCCCAGTATGGGCCAACTCAAAGCGGACATGTCTTCGGTCCAGCAAGACCAGCCCCTTCAAACGACAAACTAGATAACCTTCCTGTTGACTTGATTAGAGAGGTACTCACTGCTGTCCTCCGAGCCTCTACACACACAACTTCCAATGGAAATGAACAACGAGAGAGTTTACCGCCGACTTGGAAACGTTTTATCCACGGGCAATGAAACTCCCAGCAACAAATCATGTCAGGGCCTATCCATCTATGCAAGGCCAATTTTCTTGCGAATGGCACGACACTATGAAACATGAGGAAGAGAATAGGATTCGGGGACGTCTAGCTCTGTCTATTAAGGAGAAATTTGCATCACTAGAAAGGTACCGCATTCAATAGACCAACATAGAGATCAAGACGTCGCTGGTCTCCTTTTGTTGGTACTCCCACACTACAAATGTCTGGCTGTCTGAAATAAAAATGAGAATGGTTCAGTCCCATTGCATCAAAGAAAACATTCCAGCGGAAGCGTAGACCTTCGCCCTCGCACTTCACCAATGTGCACACTGCAGAAATGGTCTCGTTTGAAGCCCTATTCACAACAAATTTGCAACCAAACGACGAAGTCCAGGCCTTCAAAAAATACCAGCAACTGTTGTGGTCTGTCTCTAGAAATCCAGCAAGCATCCCCGAGCAATTTCTAATCACCAGAACAGAGACTCCTTTTATACTCACAAGCGCAAGCGAGAGGCAGGCCCAGGGAGACGGGCTCCGACTTCCGCAACTTTTCCGTTACCAGAAATTAGGGCTTTGTGCAGACAGAGGAGCGCGAAGATAAGTTGCGACGATGTTCGTGGGCGTCTTCGCGCGTGTCAGCCTTTGACGCGTTCCAATTCTGATATCGGAGGAGGCTTAGGGTCTGACAGTATCAGGCTGGTCATTAGAGCATCCCCACCCGGGAGTTCTCTTTCCCTAAACTCGGGACCTCAATCTAGTCAACCTTGACTTTATAGGGATGAGACCTCGCGAGTTCTGTAAACAAGCCTCTGAATAGGGAACTCGCCGTGAGCTTCACCGCATTCTGTATAATTTAAGGATACGGAACTTGCAATGAGATTGGTGCGAGGGAGTCAAAGCATTTGTATCTACATTCGAGGTCCTCTCCCTAAAGTTTACGGATACGGAACTAGCTGGTGGGGTTGCTCTTAGTAAGTCAGCTTCAGTGTAAACTATTGTTCTTGCCAGACCACCTGTTTCTTGCAGGATTTGTAAGAAACAGGTGGCCTAGCAAGAACAATAGTTTACTATTTGCCCTCAGTTGTGTTGCAATGAAATTCCGTTTCATTTGTCATAAAATTAATAATAATAATAATAATAATAATAATAATTGTGTCATGTACTATTGCCACAATAATAAATTTAAAGATATTCAATAAAACTATCGTCCCTACACCTTTCCTTGCTATAAACTTTTTAATGGTCTCAAGAACGTGACTACGGGACACATGTTCCCGGATATCTCAATGTAAAAAATAAAACAAGCAAGCAAACAAATCAAATCAAACAACCCAAATTAAGAAATGGATCATAGTAGAAAATGCTTTTTTAGGCTATCAAGTAGGGATATACTGTAACTACTCTAGGTAAGTAAGATGACCATCATGGGTACACTTTTTGTTGGTTTTGGGGTAGTCTAAAGACTCATTTGGGCCATGATGGGTAGCACATTAAAAAAATTCATAACAATTTCATACTTTGTTGAAAAAATATGTTTTCAATTACTCTTGTCAACAATTACACTAATCTTTATGTAGGAAAAACATTAAAAACATTTTAGCAATGGCTTAAAGGTAAACTCCTAATTCTGATAACAGTGGGTTGTTTTACCTCATCTAATTCCATTGCCCCAAATCTCTAGCAATTAAGGTAATAACACCCATAACCGTCACTATATGCATAACCGTCACTAGAGTTCCCTTAAATTGTCTCCAAAGGTACCTTGCCATGCTTAATTGTAGTTGGTGGCCTCCCATTTTTTTTAGATTTTGGTGCTAGAATCAAGGCAAATTTACTAGAGTGCGGTTGATAGTGCCCTAGGAAGGTCTACTTTGAAAATTCATAGAAATTAGATRCCTTATCCAAAAATTATATTTCTTTTTTTTGAAAATTCATGATTTTCAATTGCTAATCTAGAAAAAACATTTTTTTGTAGAAATAGGTGCCTCCAACTCTGCTGAATTTCTTATTTTGACAGTTATGGGTGTTGCTACCTTATGTGGTTGTATGTTCAATCTCATGAATGTCTAATGCAATTGCCTGCACCAACCCAGTGAGGGACGAGGCTCACGCAAACGTCCTTGCTCAACTCTCAAGCTGGAATTCTTGGTCACAAAGCTAGCCGCGACATTCCAGACATGGGAAGACACATACATGAACATGCAACAGACACTACAAAACATGTGCAATTCAGCTACAAAAATTCATTTCAATGTCCGAACTAAACAAAGGTGCAAGGAGCAAATTGTGGACATGAAGTGCTCTCTTGAGGCTTGCACCATGGAAGCAGCTACTGCTAGTACACAGCAGGCACAACAGAACCATCAGCAGGTACGGTAGGAGGCTCATAAATCGCCCATGTAAGGAATAATGATCCTATGTCAAAAAATCAGTCAATCATAAAAAAATTCACATATTTTTGCTAGAAAGGGAAAAGGGAAATGTTTGCAATTTAATTCATAATTTTTTGATTTTAAATGAACTAACTATGAATTTTCAAAGTGAAAAGGTGCATAGAGGAGGTGAAAAGCTCAAATTGATGCTCATAGACTAGTCTATTTGTCAATCAAAATTAGCCTTTGAATGGAGCATGCTAATCCAAAAAGTGATGTCTCAAAAAATGATCCATATTATGTTTTCATTTATTTTAGCCTTACATGAATGTATATTTTATTCAAAGAGAATTATGTACACAATTATGAGCCAAAAGCATATTGAACAAATTGTGATCTATTTTGGAAACTCATTGCACTGTTTTTGCCAATTATGCAGGAGTGATTCTAATTGACTGAGTGGAGTTCAAGCCTCCTACCTTTGTCAAGAATGCAGATGAAGCTTGGCTGAATTACTATAAACAACTTTGCAACCTTTGGATAGATATGGATGCATTATGGACGCAATTGCATAAGGAAATCGACAAAGACAAGAGCACTTCACAAGTGGTTGCCCTAAAACCACAATTCACCGCAATGGGCATGGCAAGAAAGGAGGCCACCCAAGATATAGAAGGCATGAAGGATGCATTGGTAGATGTCAAGCTTGAGATCAAAATCTGTATTTGTCTTAGTTAGTGGCATAGCTATCCTAGTTTTGTGGCCTAAAATTAAACCTTTGTAAAGATATATGTCACAATTTCTTGGTTTGTGGAATATTTTTGGTTCGTGAGATTGATGTTAAGGTACAACCTATACAAGTGATGTAYATCTCTACATCCATCTAGGACTTTGCTTTTACAAAATTTGTATAGTAATCAATGGAATCAAACTAGGTTATTAGAGCATTTGCAATGTTGTCTTGGTAAATAGTTAATATATTGCTAGACTGCATGGCATTCCATGAAGCTTGCATAGTGCTAGGGATTTTCCAGAAAAAATCGATCTAATACAAAGCCCACAATCCAAACGTCAAGTGGACTTTTTTCACATTATAAAAGAAAGAAAGGACAAAATTCTACATTAAAAAAGACTTTCCATGCAAATAAGGGAACATTACAAAAAAATTGGGCCCTTCGAATGTTTGGCCACCCAAGATAAGGGCTCTATGTACTTTCTCTAAAACTAGAATTGCGCCACTGCTATTGGAAGCTGAATCTAGGAAATTAGTAAAATATTAGAGGAAACATAATAAATTCGCGTGTCCAAACAAAAGTTTCGCCATCAGTCAAAACTGGTGCCTTCACTAGAGCGTCCAAATTACTTTCCGCATCTCGTAGACCCCCAAAAATGAACGCTAAAATCATAGTTGGCTACGGCGAATGATGTGCTGGCACCAACGCGAGGATTAAAACCTCTTTAAATAATGGAGGACCCACATTAAAAAATGGAGGGCAAGAAAAGACAAGAGCAACTTGATGAGTGCATTGCACTTTCTCCCAATCAGAAAATGGGTAGTTATTGCCAGGGTACTCTTAAAAGTCGTCATGATGCCAAATGAAGTTGGAATCACGTACCTATTTTGCCCAAGTACCATTTAGAGACTTCGAGTATTCTCCATTATTTTAGTGGAGGCTTCACTAAAAATAGTGGAGTGCACACTAAAATATTATAAAAGACTATTGGTACCACGACTATAATTGGACTAAACTATTCAAAGGTGTTGGTACCATCATATCACGTGTGGTACCATCCAACTTCCCCAAATGTCGGTGTTGATCCAATGTGGTTTTGGCATTTTCTCCATTTTGCACAACGGGGGCCACAAAGGTTTCTTCACTCCGTATGTAAGTACGCCAATAAACAAGTAATTTCTCTAGGCCCTCTAGATGGCCCTTTGGAGGGCCCAAATTTTTTGTAATGGGTTCCATTGATTGACACACATACCAATGCTTGAAAAGGTATGACAACAATGATTATTCCTACACCGAGCCAACTCAAGGGCTCTTCATATTTTGCAAATTTGCCAATCCCGAGTGGTGGCATACGGAATCTGTGGAAGTGTAGGGCCCCAACGATGCTACATTTAACTACTTCTGGACTTTTGAAAGTCCAGAATTCATAATGTTCATTGGGAGATGCATCAAAAGATCTATCCAAAACATTGGGGGGTCTAAATTTTCATCGAGGGATCAGTTCAAAACATCAAGAGATCTATACCAATATCAAAAGATCTTCCAATCTATACAAACATCTGGAGATCTCCAGATGTTTTGAATTTAGTGAATAGTCGAGAATTCAATGAATAGTCCAGAAGTAGTTAAATGTGGCATAACGGATGCATTGGAGCCGGTTTTTAATTAGAAATGACAAAGCACTCTCTATAGTGCCAATACTAGGTCTATTCCTGAAAGCATAGCTGATGCTCTTACATCACACACTAATATTTGAGACTTGACAAATCTAGAATGTGCAGCCAAAAATCCTTCTACAATTATTCCTTCAACATCTAGAACAAACTATGCACTGAAAAGAGAGGAACCACTTCTTGCATACCCCCCCGAGCATTTGCTGATCAAATTTAAAAATACCCCCTCTCCCCCAAACCCCCCCCTGAATACATACAAAACACGTGTACAAAATACAAAATATTTATAAAATACGTGTACAAATACGTGCACAGAATATGTGTACAAAATACACAAATGATATCCCATATTGATTGTCCATCCCTAAACCTTTTGAAGATTATAAGAAGTAGAAGGGGGGGACGCAAATTTTTAAAAAATTAATTTTTTATTTTAGAAATTTAGAAATTTAAAAAATTTGTTGAGGGGGTTGAAGATTTGAAGTTGATAAAAAAAAATGTTGTCTTTTGGGTGCATGCCTCACTATTCAGTAATATAAAGCATGGAAACATTTTGCAGCGCCAATTTTATGACGGCATTGTCTTCAAAAATGAATCATACCCAAACCATAGCTTGGTATCTTGCATGATTGAACCTCTGCAATGTGCAAGCACAACTACAAGGTTTCAAGAAAATGAACCCGAAAAATTTCACAGAACTAAAGTAGGAGGTTCATAAACCGCTCATCTAAGGGCTGGTCTACGTTTTTCATGTATTTTCTTTGATGGGAATATTTTTAGCCTATTTTTTAGACAAAGAGAAATAGATGATGATTGTAACACAAGTTGTTTTGTATGTTTTTGAAGCATTTTAAAACTACTTATGAATTTCTAAACAAGATGAGTCATAGGTCCCTATCTATGATCTTAGGTTTTCCATAAACTGTTCACTTGCAATTCCTGAAGAAAATAGGGAAAGCAAAGAGAATGATTGGCTCTTCCAATAAATAATTTTTTTTAATCGATCCAATCAATGACTATAGAAGGTCCATTTAAAGACCATCTCACATCCATTTTAGGTGATTTTATATGGGTGTTCTAAATTCCTACTCGCTTTGAGAGCCTCCTACCTTAATAACAAACATTTGATGCACACTAATGTATTGGGCATGTATAAAACTCACTAGGCATGTAGACTAGGTCACTAAAAAAATATTCCCTAAATCCCACAAAAAGCTTCCTAATCAAGCTGATTTACAGTCTTTGCAAGAAGAATTTGGGAAGCTTTTAGTGGGACTAAAGGAGTACATGTCAACTATTTATTATGATTGCAAAGTTGCTCTTTTTTGCCCCCTTCTTCTATTGTAGTAAGGTAGGCAACCCAAAAGCGCCTCAAAATGGTATTGTGCCTAGTTACTATTATTATTTGCATATTGCCTTGTTGGCAAGTGAAAGGAAGTTCCAATGCACCAAAGAATGTAACATTTGGATACAATATGCAAAAGTTATGAAGCGTCAAAGTTTGATTCTAAAAGTGTTTCTTCCACTTAGGTACATAATTGAATTTGGAGATGTATAGAGTGTGAAGATGGTGCTTTTAGTTTAGTGGCGCTTTTGGGTTGCCTACCTTAGATTAACTCTAAAGCCCTAAAGCTGGATATTGGATTGTCAAACCGTCGTACTCTTTACATTAGCATAAATTCACGAAATTGACACATTCAGAAGAGTGTTGTTTATCTTGAACAGTTTGAGCCACTAGATCTGGATAACTGGAGCAATTAGAAACATTTGAAGTTTGGCGGAGATCTAAGGTAGGTACACCTAAAAGTGCCACTTATTGGTATTATGCTTAGTTACTATAATTAATTACTTGTTGGTAATAGTCCAATACACCAAAAAACGCAGCATTTGGATACAATATGCAAAACTTATTAGGTGTCAAAGTTTGTTTTGCCTGTGTACTTTGTACATGACTGATTTTGGAAATGTAAACGGACTATAGATGCGCTTTGACCCTCACGGGACGAGGTGGATGGCTTTTGTCCTTTGGATGACAAAAAACTCATCTTGTAAGTGGGTACTTGTCAATTTTCATACATTGTTTTCGTGAAAGTGACCACATATGTCAATCATCATGGGATGTCAAATTTAGTGTCTTAATTGCTTCCATATTTTTAGGTAACCCTAATTCTAGGAAGATAGTAAAGATTTTCACATGAAAGTGTTTTGTGCCATGCTGCCTTTCTCGCAATTTTTGATTGGGTAGCATAGGTATCAGTTAGTACAATCTTTCCAAAACAAGTTTTTACATGTGCGTGAATAATAAGTTTGCACCCATCTTTCCCCACCCTAAGAGGTCCGTCCTCTAAGGGTTAAGGTCAGGTGCGCTTTTGGGTGTACCCACATCCCACCTTAGATTATAGGGCCCTAAGCTCTCAATCGGCCACCCAAAGAACCATCTAAGCACTTGAAAATCTTAACTTAAGGGTATGCTATATTAGGGGTAGTCACAGCTTCTCAAAGAATTCAATTTTCTCGGAGAATTCAAAGTTGACGAGAGAAACAAAGATCCAATGGGAAGCGGTCGTGCTCAAAGGAGCTGTGACACCCCTTTTCGGTGCAACGATCATGAAGAATCAAAACCACAGAATCGGTTTACCTACCAAGCTCAATGGTGGTAACTTGATCCAATCTGATTGGTTCACAAGACATACCACCCTCAACGTTCTTCTTACACAGGAGGCGGAGGGTGAAATACAGGCATGAAGGGTAAAAAATTCCCTAAGAAAATGGTCGAAAGTGCCATTTCTTCACCTCCACAAGAAAAGAAACGGCACTCCAAATTCTCGAGGAATTCTGCGTCCACCTTCCACGTTTAGCCTCTAATAACACACCTTCCGTCCATTCTCAGGGAAACCCTACCGAGGTGAAGAAGCCGTGACGACCTAATGAATACATGTATAATTGTAAATATTGAATTTGAAGAACTTTTGGACAAAGGATTCACACACAATCAGGGCCATGTCGCGTGGCGGTTGGCACACCTCAATCCAAACCGACACTAGGAATATAATTGAACTTCGCAATTCAATCTTCTTTCTTGAGTTCCTTAATCTCATTTATTCTAGCCACCTCACACCCAAAGTCAAGGAACTGAACTGTACTAAAAACATCCGATGTGACCTTAACATCCCCATCCGGTCCTTACATTAGATTAGAGCGTCAATTCCATTGAATTGGCAGCATATCGAGCATCATTTCGATATTTAAACAAGATTATTGRGCGGATAGACAGGTGCGCTCTGAACACCCATTCCTCTCAAGAACTGAAACCCAGTAGCCGTCAGACTCGTTGTGAACAATTCATCGGACACTGGACTGCAGATCTTCCTCAACCATCCAGAGCCATGCAAACAACCAAAAATATATAAAAACTTGAACAAGAATTTCATCATACGGCAGTACCATAGGGCTAGTTCAAATTCCTCTCAATAGTTACATTGAAGCTCAGCAAACTCGTATAAGGGCTCCAGGAGAGTATTGCAGCAACGTGCCTTCATCATTGAAATGGAGAAAGTGAAATGCTTTCACCTTCACGTAGTACATAAAAGAAGACAGATACGAAAAGTGCARTAAATCCCATGATCTATTCGTCTTCTTGGCTGCGAAGGCGAGCACTTCCGTTAGTCAAGGCAACGTTCAACTGTGCAGCTCGCTCCACAATAGCCTTCCTCTTCAAAGTAGAGACGTTGTGGGCAATCTCAGCACTGTACTTCCTGCAGTATCATGAAACCCATACACAGAAGAGCTTAGGAGTCAGAGTTATTAACGTGTAAGCAGAAGGTGCTTAAGTGGTGTTTATATATCACTAAAATGTACAGTTGAGACAGCATGATAGCATCAGAGAGATTCCCAGAATATGTCATCAACCCTTACGGGAAWTATGATGTCCCTATTCTTTTTCACATCACTTGCAATCAGCGCTCAAGACTCCATGTAGGCCMTCCCGTAGAGAACCTCTTGAAACCCTAAATTTACCACATGTATATATAAATGRCTTGGGCACTCAGCACAGAATACGAAAGGAATAAATTGCCCACCTGTTGTGCATCAACAGAAGCTCAACGTCCTTCACGTTGTGAACCAAAAACTTGACGAAACCACTTGGCAGCACATGCCTGGTCTTCTTGTTCGAGCCGTAACCAATGTTGGGCATGAGAGTGCATCCCTTGAACTTACGGCGAACCCTAGAGTCGATACCCTTTGGCCTCCTCCARTTTGTCTGGGACAAGTAACCACATCAACTCCCAYTACATCAGAATGTGTACCCTAAACAGRACCCTGAATCRACTGCCAAACCGCGACTCGTCCCCAAAACTCCCGAAAGCAAGAGAGGCAGAATACTGATACCCTAAACCAAATCCTACAACCCTAAATTCTCCAAAAGCCGGGTCCCTGCTTGAAACACCTTTTACTTCTCGAATGAACTCTCAAGGCAACTTCAAAACCCTAAATGAGCTCAGTTATCTCTTCAAACCAAACAAGAAGGAAGATATCACAGACGAGGTTGCTGCTCCGGGGAGAACACCCCATTGCTTACCTTCACGCAAATCTTGCGGTCGGACTGCATGCGCTTGAACTTCTTGACGCGCTTCTTGATGACATCGCGCTTGACGAGAGGGGTCACCATGGTAACTAACTGGTCGAGCGCGACAGGGAGATTCGGCTGCTGCGCTGCGAGAAGCACCACACTCGACCAAAGAGAGCCGCCTCTGATGCCCTCCCTCGTCTTTGTTCGCAGGGCTTAGGGTTTGGCGCTCTGCACTGGATGAATGAAATAGATAAAATTCCATCCTCATTTTCACATCCAAATCACAATTTATACCTGGATGTATAACCGGCACACGGGAATTGAGATGTACGAGCGGGTGTCAATCCTGTGCGCTTCTGGGGTGACAGTCTCCTCACCGGGTTTATTGCTAGCGAGTGAGTTTAGGGTTTAGGGTRCGTTGCACCATCTTCTTTGGAATTTTTTTGTGATGCTTTGACGAATTCGGGGACGATGGMTAACRACGACATGTCAGATCAGGCGGTACATTGCCTGGATATMTTCGGTGCATTGCAYCGTGCCCCTCCGTTTAGTCCGAAGAAAAGCTTAGCTGCTGTTGTTTCTGAGGCGATTCCAAGCAATGGTGAAGCYAGTCCGTCCTCCCCTAGGGGCAGTCCCCGAGATGCTGTGGTGCAGCAGCCGAAAACTTCGCCGTTTCTGAATCGATCGTTGAGGCGAGCTTTGCTTACTTCTCCGGCGCGACCGGAGAAGAATGCCGCGGAGGGAGGAATACCACTGAGCTCCATTGATAGCGAAGCGCTGCATCTGATTGATAAGGGGGGTCCGCAATTTGGGAGCAGTCGAAGCACCAGAGCGTCTACATTGGAGTATATGTCGCAAATTTTCCCGGGGCGCAGGTGATTTTTGTTTTCCTTAKATTAATGCATCTTTTGGAAGAGTCTTGTAATGTTAAGTCTCCATCCACCATTCAGTAAGGAGAGGTTCCATTCTCCCAACTGGTGAACTTTGCGCCTTTGCCTACAACAATTTGGRCACTTGTGTCATCGCAAGTTTTGCACATTTATTCTGTGTTMAGTTCAAAATCACTTGYAAACAACAATAGATTAATMGATTAAGTGTTTAGACACTTAACACTAATCAAAGTCAACCTTTATGGTCTATTGTTCTGTATGGTTAATGGAGCCTTCACTTTAGAATGTTCGAAACAGAGTAGGTGTCTTTGCTGAAAATGTGTCGGCCACGATTGCACCTTTTGATCTAAGAACATTTGATATGGTGTAATTATGAAGTAGACTCAATTTGGGATTTCTGTGTACAGGAATGAGATCAATCAGYTCCTCAATCTTCTGGGGCAACCTTGTGATCCCGTCCCACCCGTGTTTGTGTATGGGCCAGCTGCGACTGGCAAGACCAGCATTTTGCGTGAGGCAATGCGAGTTCTCAGGCGGCCTCATGCTTATGTGAGTTGTCGATCGAGTCATACCCCACGGCTTATGTTTGAATCAATCCTCAACCAGCTCTTAGGTCACGTTCGATCCGCTTCCAATAAGTATTCCAGTGCGCGGAAGTGCGAGAGGCTGATTGACTTTGCGAAGCATTTGCCTGCGGCTTGTGCACAGGCTTTGTCCCGCAAGAGCTCTCACGACAAGAGACTCAGATCCGCTCAAAAGGTGTGGAACATACCATTTCTTTCTGTTTGACAAACTCTGCTCGTTCCACTAAATAGAGTTGTTAATGTTCACCCTTGTATATAATCGGTAGATTTGTAATCTGGCTCAAACAATCTGACAAGGTGATTTCTTAGTACTGCCCCTCCTTTTTTCTTTGTTTTCGTTCTTAAGAGTGTCGAAGTGTGGAGTGCTTTGTATATCTAATGTAGCTAGGACGGTGTATACTTATATTGGATCTTTCTAGATCTTTCAGAACTTCTCAAGTGATCTCTTGTGGTAATYGCTCATTATCATCATGTGTGTATCTTGAAAAGAAACTCGATGCTTTGTCTGAATGACGTGGATGAGGGAAGATGKCTGGCTGTTTTTGTGACTCCATGGTCTGTTTTGCAGAACAGGGCACCCCAAAGGCGGCTGAAAAAATACCTTGTGAGAAGGTTAATGATACAGTTTACCTAATCTTTGACAATGTGGAGCAGTCGCGCGGGTGGACTGGTGGCACCCTACTCCTGGGCTCGTTGTTKAAGCTCTCTGAACTGACCAGACTGCCAAATCTGGGACTAATCTTCATCAGCAGCGTAGGTCTTGATGGGTACCAAGCGTCCACGTTGTCTCGCGAACCTCTTTCGTTATATTTCCGTGACTATAACGATTCTGAGCTTTATCGWATTCTACTGCTTCAGCGTCCCAACATTGATCTTTATGCTTCCTTTCTAAGGTTCGATTCTCTTTCTGATGCGGACGTCGACTCTTATATAATTGAGTAACCTGCCTGCTTTGTTGATGTTAGCTGGTTCGTATTCTCAGCTCAGTACCATTTGTCAATGATGGGSAACGTTCATCAATGCTGATCACAGRCGGTTGGACATCTCCTGAATTCGTGAGGTTACTTTTTTGCTGCAGTGCTGTTTTGAAGACATTTAGTCGGACGTGTCGACGTGTAACGGAACTTTCCCGAAGTTTGGAGCCTCTCTACCAAAAGTATTGTGAACCTGTCCTTCGAGGGGCAGCAACCACACCTGATGACCAAGGCAAGCGTCAGCGATATTCAATGTTGCAGCCACACATTCGGCCAGCCCTCTCTCAAACCCTCATCATTAATGTCTCTACTCCAGGTGTGCTCCATTGTTTGTACCTSGTCTTTCATTTGGCTTKAACTTCCGKATGCACTTAAGTTTCAAGGTAGGTTTCTGGCGCTTTCGCTTTTCGTTGTCTTTACCGCGGTGTMRTTGGCATTGTCTATTCATAGRTCTTTTGCTTTAGCWRGTCTWGTAKCTGAAYATGAAGKWKGTTATCTCAGGAACAAAGAGGAATGTGATTGATCAMTCAGGAGGAAGCCGAGGACGGACTAAGACCACTCCCAGGAGGATTTTGTCATCTGGAATGGACTCACAAGATTTGAGTTTTGAGATGCCTCAGTGCTGCAAGTACCTCCTGTTGGCTGCTTATATTGCCTCTCGAAATGTTGCCACACTGGATGCCAGTCTGTTCGACACAGGGGATGGTGCTCGGGGTAGCAGTCGAAAGAGAAGAAAGTGAGTCTAATCCTTACGCGAATTATCATGATCTCTTTAGTGTTTACTATTTCTGACATTTAATGTAGTCATTTTCCCACTGATTGAAGGCAGGGACGTAGTATTCTCGACTGCCATTTAGTCTTCGCTTCGACTATCTCATGTCGGCATTTTATGTCTTCCGTAGATGTATAAAAATAATAAATCATCAGCTACTAGGGTTTCAACTCTAGAGGACTTTGATGCTGACGACTATGTTATTTGGTCCACAGAAGTTCCTCGTCAGCCATGGAAAGAAAAGAGGCAGAGGCACATGAGCAACAACTGAAGGGCCCTGGTAGCTTTCCTCTCGAGAGGCTATGGGCCATTTTTCGCTGCATTGTTGTTGATACTGATGCTCCTGCACATGGGTTTGGTCAATTTCACTCATCCCCACACCCTAATTCAACCCCTGAAGAAGTGGATGGGGATGGTGAGGAGACAGAGGAGCTCTCAGCGGATGTTCTCATGCAGCTGTCCACCCTTGTGAGTGTGAATCTTTTGTCTAAAAGTTCTACCAACCCTCTCGATGGCAATGCTCGTTATCGGTGCAACGTGGACGGCAAGTTAATGCAAAAGGTTCTTCTTCACTTCCGTTCTTTTGTATTACATGCCCATGCCTACTCATATCTTTCCAAGCGCCTGTTGATTTCGATACCTTGCATTCAGTACAGACTCTAGGCAGTTCAATGACCATGAATTCTAAGGATCGAAGCTATCAATCTGCACGGAACTTCGCTGAAGTTTCAAATCTCATAAAGATTCTGCAGTGCTCATGGATTTACTTGGGAAGAAAGAATGATCAATTTGTATTCGTGGAGGATTTCTGACTTATACTGATGTGTTGTATTGGTTTATATTCGCAGGTTGCAAAGAGTGTACAATTCCCCCTCTCTAAATACTTGCTCCATGGCTAATTGCTCTCTGGCAGCCTGCTCTTTCCTCATGCCATCAAGTTTGTCTTCATTGAGGACCATTTTCGCACATTGTGGAATTGTATCCGATGTTCAGTAGGTGAGAGGTTTGACAGGGAGGCTTAGGTGTGACAGGGAGGCTTAGGTCTGACTCCATCACCTTTTAGGATTACATGCCATTCACCAACCGAATTAGAAGTTTCGCGTTTCCAGTTGTGGACCTGTTGCTCCTGTCCTTAATTAGATTGAAGTGGTTTTAGTCTTCTGTGTATATTGAATGGCTATTGAGGAAGTGTGACCGTAGCTGAGAATTTTAAATGTTGCAGCAATTTTAATGAAWCGATTGCCTGTATGCCACTTTMGAATGAATCGTCATCTGAGTGTGTTTATATYACCATACACGTGTTTTTGTTTGGATGTAACAGTGCTTASGCGCTCATTGTATCATTGTTATGTTTCGTTGCAATAAGGTAGGAGCACCCAAATCCGCCATTTTTACTGACCCCTATTTAGGTGGATGGTCCAAGTGATGATTTTTTTTATAATGAACGTTAGCTTCCTTGACAGGAATACAGCTGTKGTTGTTTTATAATTTTTTTTTGACACTTATGCAATATTTTATGAATTTTCAACGAAGAAAGTAGAGGGTACCTATTCATGCCCCTGGAAATGGACACCCTTGTAGCAAGAGATGTTTCAACTCCCATTGATTGCCTCAAAGAACTCTTCAACTCCCATTGATTGTTCTAAAGAGCTTGTGGTGGTTTTAGGAGATGTATTGTAGTGATTTTTTGTATCATATATGAAGCCTAACTTAGTAGGTGGTGCATAAAAGATGAGGTGCTTTGGATGTCTGTACCCCATTTGCCCCTATCCCATTTGTTAAAAATAATGCTATTATATCTTTTACCTTGGTAGGACCCATATATAATACTAACATTTAGAATTCTCTATTTGTTTTTAATGTATCCATATGGCTATCAATAGTTATTTTAGTATAAATTTTTCTCTATTTGTTTTCAAAGCACCCTTATGGCTATCAATAGTTGTTTCAATCTAAATTTTTGGAAAGTGAAATACATATAGAAAACTTTAAAGAAAGAAATAATATGTTGTCCAAATATAATAAGAACTACCAAAGTGAAAATTTTAACTTTTAAAATAGACTTTTTGGTTTATTATTCATAGATAAATTTACATGTATAAATATAAATAAATATATACAAAATTTCACAATAGTCACAATTCTTTGCATCACAAAGCTTTAACCATTAAAGTCCCAAGGTCTATTTTTACATCAAAATATGCTCAAAATTGTCATTTCTTTTGTAAGGGCAAAAAATTGAAAAGTAGTATTTTGCAAGGGAATATTTAACAAGAGGATCTTGCAACAAATTGGTATGAGAATTTGTGGAATAAATTTGTAAACCTTTGACTGCATAGATTGCAAGATAAATGCATTCAAATTGAAGAAAACATGTTTTTTTGGCATTGTAGCAAACTTTAGGGTATGATACTTTGAATCTTTTTAACTTGAAATTTATACATTGCAAATTTTGAATTTAAAAAAAATTCATGAAGAATTGAGTTGAGACTTAGTTTAGGAAAAATAAATAATAAACATAATATGATTTTCATTCTTAGAAGATAGATGCAAAGACCAAGTTGTGAACACATGTGACTGCCTTTTGAAGCCATTTGTCCCTTCAAATCATGGAACTAGAGAGTGAAATATAATCTCAAAGTTATTGTGTTGTATGAGCACAAGAAAGAAAAAAAATAGAAAATAAAAAATTGCATTGCTTTAAGCATTCTAATAACCAATACAATGAAAGGAAATCATGAGTCAAATATGTTCATATTTTTATGAGTAAGTATGAATATTTTATGCAATCATTCAAATTGGGATCAAGATTGCACACAATTATTGACAAGATAATAGACAACCTCAATTTCATTCAAAGATCCGTGGCTAGACATTTAGTCAAATAACAACCATTATACCCAACTTTTCAATTGAAGGCCAACCAAGTGTACTGATATATGAGATGAATTTTTGTTGCATAGTAACAAGGGTCAATTCTAAATACTCTACTCTAGCTATTGACTCAAATGAATACAAAAACTCTTGGAACAATGTTTCGTGATCAATCAAGAGTGTTGTGAGATCTCGCTATATACTTCCTTACATTAATTGTTCAAGTGTAATGGCAAGCAATTTGATCGCTAGGACACAAAAAACAAGATTTGTTAATCTTCTAATCCATTTCATAGGAATCTACTCAATGGTAACAACCAAGATGTTGGTGATTGGCCATGTTCAAAATTCTTGTTTATAGGAAGGTTGAATTTTCTACTTGGACAAAATGACAAAACAACATAGGAGTGACAAAAAGTTGGAGATGATCCATCAAATTCCTTATATGGTTGTATAATATTCTAAAAATCTTATTAGGTTTAGTTGAACACTTCAATGGAATTACAATTATTTTGTACATCACATATTTGTTTTTTAATTAGGTGATGCATGTTTTTGTACACGTTCACACAAAATTAGTAAATTAACATATTGGCCCAAAGTTGATGAGAAATGTAGTTGTAGTTTGATTCAGAAGCTACTATTGTGCAATCATGTGCATTCATGCTAATTAATACATCGAGCTCATTTATATCTCACAATTTTCCTTGCTTACATCTTTGTATAGAGAATTAGATATTGAGTATTATAAACATTCAAGATTTATGGCATAAAGTGTAATTCTTATACATTGCTCTCCTCCAAGCCTCTCAGCGTGCAACAAGTCTATTATTAAGCCCCTCCCAAGAATCATTGCCATCCCTATTTGCATCTTCATTTTCCGCTTCAAGTCTATGTCGCAAGAACATGTAGGATGCTKATCAAATTGCATACACTCTGGAGCCGGATATGACCTTGCACTTCAATCTTTGCATCTATGTCTGCACCTATTGTGGATGGATGTATGCTCCCCATTGACATGTAGAGCAATGCGGGCTATCCAAAGCTTCCTGCCATGCAAGCAACAAGGCTTTTGTCATTATGTTATTGAGAGGATGAGTAAATTTCAAAACAAAATTTTGTCACACTATCATTCATGTCGATGCCTAAAAAGCTATGTTTAAACCACTTTGCCAACAACTAGTGTTTCCTAATATGAATTTGTATATTGTCACCTAACTTCTTGTACAATCCCCGATACAATCTAAAGAAAATTCTTGAACAAAATTGAGAGAAACTAGTCAAAAGCTACAATACGTCCTATGTTTTGGGTTTCATAACAATTCATGTTCTTTGACTCAACACAATTCTTTAATATTTGTTTGTTAACAATGATGCAATCCATAGGCAAGAGTGTCTCTTCTGTACAGATACCTTTTGCCTTACTTTGCCGAAAGTGGATCACCATGTGGTAGTGGTGAATAAAATTTATGTGAATGTGTGTTCCGCTTGCCATCCACCGAAAGTTGAACCTATACTTCCAAACAAGGGCAATGTCAAAGTGCAAAGGTAAAAATATAACCTAGAAATTGAGTGATTAATAATGTTAAATTGTATACTGACATTAATACCGACTCAAAAGCATTATTAGAACCATTCAACTCCAAATTTAATGAGGTGAAAGATATGCATTTTTATTTTGAGGGCAATAAAAGTAGTAATAACAAATAAAGCCATTTTTCCACTTCAATTCAAAAAATTCCAAATATAAAAATAAAAGATATCAATTGTCGTTTACAAGAACATTCTCACCACTTAAAAGATTTTAATTCTTGATTTCTCATAAAAATAATTAGCAGTTTTGTTTTTTTCTTTCATACAACTACCACCTACTTTACAATCTTTTCAAAAATGAATTTAAATGTTTACATGGTTCAATTTTTTCATGTATGATTTCAACCCATATAAACATATTTTCTGAATCACACAAATTTACGATAGACATGTTATTTTTTTTAAATGTTAAAAGATAGACACGCACCTTGAGGAAACATTAAATATTCAGCAATTTTGTCACAAATTAAAGGGAATAAAATTTAAGTTACAAAATCCAAGATTTCTTAACTAGCACTCCTTCATGAATCTACAACCTATGGTCAAGCCCATGGGCCATGAATGAAGGATTTATCGTATATGTATATGCTTTTGGATGAATACATTTTCATCCACAACGTAGATTTTCATCCACACACATGTTCAGTTCGTACATACAAAGCACCGTCTGCCTTCTCGATCTCGCTCACATTAGTTTAAGTCTGATGCGAGTGAGAGGCCGTCGTGGTGCCTGCCTCTCATCGCAGATGATCTTGTCCGCCATCGCTTGTCCATGAATCCCACCATGAAAAACTCGCAGCGATGGCGTCCATCCGGCACCACAACGCAACCATGTCCCGGCGCTCTCACGGAGCTCGGCGRCGGGGTTGCACGAGAACGGTGATGTGAACTGCACTCTGATTTCAGGGCCGTCGATCGGAGGGTGCGGCTTGGCTTTCCTTCCGGGGAGAACCGCTGCCTCTCCTATGCAGACCCTGAGTATGAGGTTACGAAGGCGAAGCTGAGTTCTGTGTGTTGGCTGAGTAGAACGGAGGAGATTTGAGTGGAGCTTGTGAGCTTGTTCATGTGTCTTAGGATTTGGTTTTAGGGTTTGTCCTTGCCTGTATTACGTTGCCCGTGATTTGTTTTCGTAGGTGTGAGCCTGGGTTTATGTATATCGAAGAGCGCGATTGCGCATACTGGAGCATATTCCATCATATAGGCGTGAGTGAGCCGAGTGCGCTTTCTTGTTGTATCTTATGGTTTGATTTTAGGGTTTGTCCATGCCTGTATTACATTACCCCCGATTCGTCTTCATAGGTGTGAGGCTGAATTGAAGTTCGTGACTGTGCATACTGAAGCATATTTCTTCAGAAAGGCATGAGTGGACTGAGTGCGGGTCTTAGTGTTTGGGTGCATGTGCGTCATACTGCTGACTATGATCTGAATACTTTTTTGAAGTACAGTTTTGGTAGTCTTCCAGCAAGATATCACTCAAAATATTTGGTTGAGAATGGAGTACCAAATCCCCGTCTGAAAATTTGAGTACTACGCTTCTATTGATTACGTCATCTCGGGTTACTAGGGCCTTTCAATAAACAAGTCAAATATTGAAGCACATAATTGTCCCGAAATGATCACATTCCATCATTATTTTTTTATTTCTCCTGAATCCAAGGTCTTTTATTTCAAACTGAAATCTGCAGTAACTTACCAACTCCAAAGCCAACAGAAACCGCTTGGCGAGTCAGATTTTTTAGAGTTTTGACATTCTGTCACTATTGAAATTCTCCAATCATCGCCACGGAGCAAGAAAACTCCGTACAGKTGATTGTCAGATGGCAGGAGATCCCTCCCTCCTGTAGATACCGTTTAAGACTGGGCACTTGTCATATTCTGCAGTTGCTACAGTAACTTYGAGAAGCAACTACGAGTAGACATTGCGGCTTTTGGAAATGGACGTTGTGAAGTGTCAGTCTCTGCTGCGCAGYAACCTAACGTGAAGTTCCCAGAWCTTAACGGACAGCTCTTTCAGTTGGTGAAAGGGCGGCCACATGCTCAGTCCAATTCAGCAAAGAGAATTCTCAACTCAGTGCATGGGAGTACTGTAGTACAGCGAAACGGACAACGGGTAGGTAATCCCAAGGCCATCAAGGACATGAGGTGACGGGAACATGGCCACCACAATAATTCTGAAGGTCATGACCTACCTACCGAGCCTTAGCTTGTAAATCTCAATTTTTTTTTAGTCCTCCTCTTGATAGCCATTACTGTTTCATTATTGTACTTGGCTTCTTATCATCACAATCAAAACTTCTCTTTCCCAATCCCATTGCCTGCTCGGCCTGCAACCTAAGATTCCAACTGCGGCAGCTCTCTCGAAGATCACATTGTCTTCGTCCTACTCTCCATTTGTGTATCATTATCGGTACTTAGGAATTTTAGATTTCGCAGTTTTGACCTTCAAAATAAATCAAAACACTAAAATCTCTTTGGTTGAATGTCTTCTGACTCGAGCATTTTTCTTGTGGTTTGACTCAGGAATTTTGRGGTTCAATTGTCCACGCAACCATGAAGTGTCTGCCATATGAGCCTCAAAAATCCTGCATTGGCATTATGAGAGTTCGACAAGCAATAATGTACAATCTCTGAATGCCATGGCACTATCAGGCAATGGGCGGAACTGCGGAAGTCTCTTCGCACATGCCGGTATTTACGATACAATACGAGTAATTCCCATGCAATCTAAAACCCGATTCCAGAACCTGTCTCTTGATCTGTTTTGAAGTGTCATACAGTATTCTGAACTGCTGAGGTATACCGGGAGCTGATACCAAAGCGTCCCAGGAGTAACAAGATCGCTAACTCAATTCTGTACACACTAACTCCGAACTTCCTTAAAATTTTCTTGAGCATTCCAAGGCTCCCGTATCATTAAGCTGGGACTAGGGGCACCTAGCTTCAGTTCTTAAATCATCTTGGGAGCGGGGCKAAATGTCTTCGCAAACCCCAATCCGTTTAAAATCCACCTTTTGACCTTCGACTGAAGTATCCTGCGCCATGGAACGAGCAAAACCATCGCATCTTCCAGCGGATTGATATCATAATTCCGATATCATTAGCAAAAACCTGCAGTCATGCACAAAGAGGGTGAGGCTCGTGAGCATTGGCTTGTAGAAGTCATCGGCGTCTGGAAAAAACTAGATAGACAATACGACACAAGGTATCAAAATAAGTACGCCATTCTAAACCCTACAGTGTTAAGGATTGATGGAAATAGTACTACCAATTCGTTTGTTCATGTTGTAAGAATACTAGAATTCAAATGGGCTGAGCTTTCAAAGCACCAGAAACGGTGAAGAACATTACTTGTGCTGGTCGATAAATAAATAAAATTGGACAATTGAACCCCAAAACAAAGCCTCCATCCGACCTACTCTAAAATGCAAAACAAACACGAGGCCCAATTTGCGATTCCTAGTCCTTTAGAGGATGAACACGATCTGTCGTGTACCCTAGCTTACCTTGACATGCAAAGGGCGTTGGATGTGAAGAACTAGAGGCCAAAAGGAGAGGCTTCCCAAAACAAAAACGGTAACCCTCATCATCTCAATGATCCCAGACTTTCAGTACGTCTTCCTAGTTGATCTACATGTGCAAGGAAACAATCAGGCCCATCTACCTAAAACCACAAAATATTCACCTGGAATACCCCTGACAAACAAGAACAAGACGGTGAAATCTAATACCCMAAAACCTAATGCAGGACGCAAAACTGAAAGTCCATGCAACAAAAGTAAAGAATCTCTACCTAGCCTCGAGGGCTGAAGTCCGAAAAATTCCGATTATCACCATCGATAGAGCCTCGTGGACTGTCACTAGTGTTATGTGGCCGACACTCGTACTTGTGCCCTTCATTCCAGTGTTGAACTTGGCACTCTCGAGAACTAGACAACAAATCAACAAATCAAGTGAGGATTTTTAGGTTCATATCAGAAAAGCAATTTGAACATCACGAGTTAAAGGAAGTGTCAGTCTTCAAGCTTAGGCATATTTTCTAGTCATGTTYACTAGTGTGCAYCGGAACCAGAAACCTTGRAAGACACTGAGACTATTTAGCTCCTGAAATGATCAGCAATTGGTGACTTTCTCAAAGAAKGAGAAGTGCAGTGGAGAGAAGACTAAAACATACCAGTAGTTCATGCTCTTGCACCGTGAACATCGCCGTGTCGTTTTGGTAGGCTTGTGACAAACAACACAGTTAAGCCCTGACATCGGAGGAAGATTTCTAGGTGACATATTTACAGGTTCTTGTTTCACAGTATCTTCATGTTTCCTTCTCCTCTGCTTCTCCTCATCCACAGCTTGTCGTCGTCGTTCTTCCTCCGCCTCTTTCCTGGCCTGCGCTTCGAGGTCTGCTCGTCTCCTCTGCCATTCCTGATCCTCCGCTTGCCTCCTCCTCCTCATCTCCTCCTCCAAATTCTCCCTTCGCTTCCGATCGGCAATCTCCTCTTGCTTCTTCCGAAACTCCTCGGCTTCTGCTTGTTGTCTCCGCTGTAACATG
The DNA here is from genome assembly GCA_006891605.1 of Pleurozium schreberi. NCBI lineage: Eukaryota > Viridiplantae > Streptophyta > Bryopsida > Hypnales > Hylocomiaceae > Pleurozium > Pleurozium schreberi. The sequence continues at coordinate 48,456 of VACF01000962.1, read as the reverse complement.
GCTTCCGCTTGTATCCTGCGCTGCTCCTGCTCTTCCGCTTGTTTCCTCCTGCGAGAATCAGCCTCGGGGTCCTTCCAATCGCCAAGTCCAGKGTCCATGTTGCCATATCCGTTTCCCGGAGATCCTTGTGCTAGCCCTCGGCGACGAATGTCGACTCCGTAAGGCTCTGGTACTCCACGATGGGCTTGGTGAGCTTGGTGAGGCTCTGAGACACTGCCGCGGGGATCACCACCTTGCTTGTGACGCATATACTCGCGCTCAAACTCTCGTTCGGCACGGTCGTGCTCCTCCATAGCTAAGCGCTGCAGTCTTTGAAACTCAGTTCGACGCACGTCGCTTGATCTCGCGTTTTGTTGGAAACACATCCATAGGATGACCCCGACGCCGACTAGTGGTAACAAGACGACAGCAGGGATGGAKACATCYAAGAGGTCCCACAACATCGTTTACGGTCGTCCGCTGACTCGCCTTGCAGGCATCCAAAATGGCGAATTAAACCCCAGCGATCGCTTGCAACGSTCACACTAGAAAAACAGACCTAGCTGGCGGTTCTTTCAAACCCTGCATCCAATTAACGGCAAGCTACATCAGCGAAACTCCGCAACCGAAAAAACAAGACACGCACAGCGAGCACTTCCCATGGCGAAACAAAACCTAAGCTAACTCCGTGATTAGAACTACTTCCAAGCGAATGATGCAAACCCACCACTAAGTCGTACTGGAAATCAACAACCAACGAAGCTCCCCTGCAACGTCATCCCTCAGGTTCAGCATTGCGCGGGGACACGGCATTATGAACGCCAGATCCCTGTCCACTCTAAGATTCGGGGGAAACATCACCTTAAACGCGCCATTACGCGCTCTCTGACACCCTTCGCTTACGTACGCTTTCAAAAACAACGCGCCAAWGACTCCTCTCACGAACTAAACCAAATCCCCTAAACCCAACTCTCTCACTCACRCACGCACGCACACACACTCACACTTGCCTTGACAAATCACCACCGAAAGCTCCACCTGAAACAATGCGTGCACGAACTCCTAGAAATCACGTTTCAACCCAAAACCTACCAAGSCAGCCGTATATTCGAAACGAGAACGGCGTGCACTGCTCACCGSAAGCCCMTAAGAAAGCTCGCTCGCCACATCGAGGAGCGTGAAGTTGTTATTATAGCGCCCAATCCAATTTGGAATTGGCTGGCAGAAGAGTTTGCCAATTTAGACGGCGCTTGCTGAGGCTTGAACACGAGCGCGCTCCGTCGCAACGGCTCTGCGAAGAGCCCGGAGGAGGCGTTCAACCGTCCCCTGCAAGCTCGCGTCTGCAATCTCAGAGGCTCCTCTGCCTGAGTCGTCCTGGCTGGACCCCTCGCAGATTCCTGCCGCAAGTCCTGCTGGGGCTGCTGATTTGGATCTTGTGATGCATGAGAGATTCTACATACAATTCTACAGTAGAAGTAACGAAGCTCATTGGTGGCGAAGTCCACCGGCGGGGGCGGGGGCAGCGACGGGGAGCGGACCGGGAAGGACGCAGACGGACGGCAAAAAAAGCTGGTTGCGCACGAGATGCGGCGAGATTCAGATCTGATTAGGGTAAAGCTAGTCGCGATGCAGCTAGGGTGGTGGGGAAGACGATGCTAGCAAGTAGTATTTGCATTATTGGCTAGTGTTGTGTTAGAAGGTTCTAGTTGGATGGATTCTTTTTTATAGCAAATTTGGCATTATGAATTTCTACATCACTACACTAATGATGGTAAATAGTATTACCCATACTAACTATTTTAGAAGTGCTATAAGTTTTTATGGGCCCGGTCAGGGGACGCTTACGCTCCCAACAAAGGGAACGTGACGGGGGAACTTCGTTCTCTAGGGCCCACATGTCTTGTTATTCTTAGTGAATATTTTTACGGAATGCATGGATCCTATTAGTACTATAGTTGGGAAAAGTATGTAACTATAGTTGGGAAAAAAATTCATCAAAAGTAAAAACTTATGGTTGTTTTAAATCAATTAGTGTAGGTAACACTATTTACCATCATTAGTGTAGTTTCTAATGTAGGTGATGAATTAGGTGGTGCCACGTGGCATACACTAGTACAAATCCATTTTGGGCTGGAATGGTTTGAAGTTAAATTTGTAGCAAAGTTGACATAAATTGCATTGAGACTAATATTGATCAACACAAAAACGCAATTTAGTACACAGTAGATTTGCAAACGCAATTTAGTATACAGTAGATTTGTGATAGTGAATTTTTGAAGAAATAATAATTTATTTAGGATTGAATTTGTGAGTACATTGCAAGAAGGTGACAACTCTTGAAATCTATTAATGGAACAATTGCGCAAAGTTCCTAATGTTAAAGTACATGAGTGATGGGTCTTATAGAAAGTCAAAGGAGAAGTCTGGATCCTCTCATGCATTGTATGACAAAAAAATTTCATTCTCGTGGGATCTTAAAGAAAGAAATTTCTCTTTTATAGGGCACCTGGGAGGGGCAGAAGTGTCATCGTACTAAGATCACAGGAAAAGAGATGTCTCCTTCACTAGATACTTAGAGAGGGCTTCATGTAAGAAGTCAAAGGAAAATTTTCAGAGGCCTCTCATTATATGACAGAGAAATATTGTCTTTTTCAGATTTCAAGGAAAAATATGTCTCTTTCATGGAATACTTGGGGAAGGCTTTAGCTTAAGAATGAAAGCCTTCAAAGAAAAAAAATTAACTTTGACTAGGGGTGACTACATACCAAAGAGGCAAAGGTATCTCCTAGCAAATGTACAATGTTATGTTTAGCATCAAAGGCTTAGACATATTCATTTCTTTACTCATGTAGCCTTGAATACTTGAGATATGATCATAGATGTATTCAAAATATATCTAAATATTTTTATGGATGTTGAAATAACTCCAAGACAAAATCATAATGCCCATCTACATTTCTACTATCTTCCAAAAATCATGATCTTACTTGTGTGCACTTCTAAGGTTGAAGGATTTGAACAAAACTAAGCTCAAAATTGTATAAAGCACAAAATTATACAAAGTATTTATAGTTTTTCACTTGATTTCAAATATAAATTATGAAGTATAATCTTTGAATGACTTCTTTAAAATTGAATATTCATTATAATGTATCAAATAATTCAATCCATATTTTGAATAATATAAAAAATTTGTTCAAATTTTGTTCAAATCATGAACAATATACATTTAAATAATAGAAATCACATTTGAATTTTTCATGATTAACTAAAAACAAATGATTTAGGGGGATCCAATAGTGTGTGTAGAAACCTTAATACCTACAAAAAGTATACTTTCAATTTTGAAAATTCACAAAATATAACATTCATGTCAAAAAATTACTAAACAATGAGGGTTGGATTTATCTCAAAATTTCTTTTGAAGTCACAAACAATGCCATTTAAAAAAATTAGAATTTGATCATAGTAGACTATGGAACACAAAAAAATGACCCATTTTGGTGCTTATACCTTACATCACTACCATATCCAATGGTGAAGTTTAGCATATCCTACCAATTAATTAATTTACCCATTACGGAAAATGATCAATTTTGGAGGTGGACAAGACATTTTCTAGATCCCGATTAAACATGAAAAAAAATACCAAACCGTGATGCATTCTAAAGATTTAATTGTACTGATGGAATTGGCACATAAGCTTGGGCCTGTACAATAAATATTGTGACAATTGATGGTTCCTTTGAAGAAGATTTCCACATTTTCAGACTATTTATCGCTAGTTTTTTCAACCTCTAAACCACATGCCAACATAGATTGTCCTTCTCCCAATGCATTTGGTTTTCAATTCCCCACACCCATCTCCTTTTGTCTACATCCAAATTCATTTTAAAACTCTAGCTCCCAATGAAATTGTGGCAATTTTGACTAAAAAGTGGAYRARSTAGTGTTTAATGGGTTGAAGTAGTGTTTAATGGGTTGAAGTAGTGTTTAATGGGTTGAAGTAGTGTTTAATGGGTTGAAGTAGTGTTTAATGGGTTGAAGTAGTGTTTAATGGGTTGAAGTACGCTAATGTATTTCAACGAATGCCTAATATTAAAAATATTCATTTTTCCCCATACAAAATACTTTTATGAAAACATAATATCCCAAAAATTTATAAAAATATTCATTTTCTCCCATACAAAAACACTTTTTATGAAGACATAATATCCCAGAAATTTAGGCATCCCTTTTTCTTGCCGACCGAAACCACCGGGTTTGGTGTACGCCATCCATAACAGAAGAACAAACAGTCCTCACAAGGATCCACTACSTTAACATTAGACAAAAATCCTTATACAAAAGGTGTTATATCCTTCAGAGAAGATTCACYGCAAGCATACAATTGAAGCCTAACTGGTCTACCCTGTCTATCCACTAAATGTCCTTTAGGTTCTAATCTATATCATTCATGCTCGGCATTACATGCAATTCATTCTCTTCAATTCCAAAAGAATGAATTGCAGATTGGTTTCCTACAGCTCTTTTGAAACTCAAACTGAAGCCATTGTCGGTGGAGATGTTAAGATAGTCCAGATTGTACATATAGTTGCTCCCAAAAATCCTAGAGATATATTGCCATGAGCAAAAAACCTCAGCAATATCTTTGCAGGCCTAGAACTTGAAATCCTTTTGCTTCTTTGCTTTGCCATCCTTCTCTTGCGCCTTCCGTTTCCGCTTCTTCTCCACCTGARAGCAGACAATGGCACTCCTCAATATTAAATGGACGATACAAGATCAGTACATCTGCAACACAGAATCGAGCCAGAAAAAAATATAATACAAAACACAGCAAGGAAGAAGATGAGTTTTGCAACAAAAAGTACCTCTGCAACCAAATCACTGAAGTCCTCTCTTCCTTGTGTTGCCAAAGTAGCTTCATGACTAGCCTCTTCATACCTGCAACCCAGAACTCTTATCAGTTCCATATGCAAATACCAGCATTAAAACCCAACGAGGACCTACATAAACATCGGGTAAATTAAGCACTAATGAACATAGCCAGCAACATTTGAAGGTTCAAACAAACATAAAAATATTAAAAAAATAAATAATAAACTCCTGTTTCCAATTCATACTTGGCTGCAAGGGCCACATCATCAAGTCCTTCCAACTCTTCTGGGCGAAGTGTAATATCCACTTTATCCGTCCTCTGGCTCTTCAGTAGATCGATACCCTGACACATTAACAGCCGGAAATTGATCTTCGTTAGACCTAGCAATTGTTGTACAGCAGGAGAGGGCATGAAACATGGAGAACAGGAAAGGACATCTTCGGCATTCTTTAAGACGGAATGAACTACCACGTAGGGAAGAATGCAGACCTTCAGGTCCTAGGGGAAAACACAGCACTACCAAGGCATAAGAAAGAACACAAGGCGTACCTTTTTAGCAGCAGCCTTATCACCAGTTGGCAATACATATCTGTATCAACAAAAACCACAAAAGATCAGAACTGGAGGTCTGTAGATTTCTAGTTCCGATTGCATRTCAAACAGGGTAAAAATATCCGTTGGCACAAAAAGAACTTCAATAAAGAACTTCAATAGCATACGTATGACTCGTTCCCAGGAGGGTTCCTTGTTGAGCACGCTCCTCTTTTTCCTCGAGAACCTGAGAGCAACCAACCAAACATCCATGAGCTCTTTGCGAAGTGGAAGATCCATATTCGTGACCAAAATAACCGTTCCAAATGCATATTTTACGTTACAAAGCATTAACCACGGCTGATCATAATATGTACCTGGTACAGCTGTTTTTCAGGTTCTTTCCTTTGAGCCTTTCGAAGGTCAATAACATCTGGCGTCTCCACACCAGTTGGTGTCCTGCTCATATAAAGAGATTGTGAGAAAACAGTCACAAAGGAAAAAGGCTACTAAGAAAATCATAACACATTAGAAAATGCCACATTTGTGCAGATTTTTCATTTAAGACGATAAAGGACCGAGTTTGAATCCTGAACCACACGTACGTTGAGATTGTATCAACAGAAGCTACACCATCTGCCATTTCGTCCTCCCCAAGCTCTGCATCTTCGTCCTCTTCATCCTCCTCCTCCTCTTCTTCCTCTTCYTCGTCCAGGTCACCCCAGTGCTTCGTCCGATCCACTGGTTCATCCTGGAGAGCAGTCCCGAAAGTGATCTCATGAAAAAACCAGACCATGAAAAAACGACGGCATACATGGATTTGGAGACAGAAATTAGAAAGYTGATATGCAATATTCAATAAATTAGATCACCCRYATGCAAATTCCARCATCAACAGAGTCCTAACTTCTTGCATTTGGTCATCAACACCAATCCCAAGAAGRCAGACAAATTATCGCTTCAGAAGGTCRGAAGAAGTGGGATCAATATACCTCATATGTATCAGGCTCTACATGTTGAACACCAAATACGTCTCCATACAAAGGCCGCCCAAGCTTCAGCCCCACAAATTTTCATAGACTTAGTAAGATCCAAACATCGAAAAAGTATATACCAACCTAAATTACATGTACCCTGACCAAAGTATCCAATCAAGAATAAAGCTTGATCGTTAAAACCATCAGTATATTTGATAAGAAGAATCTGAACCTTAAATCTACATACTCGAACAATTAATAYTCAAAACATCACATTTACATTAGCTCGAATTCAAAAACTGTACTATGTCATCGTGCAAAAAAATAATAAAGGTAAGCAGAATCTATCAGCGAATAAGGGTTGATTAAGACAAAACAGGCATTGCCCATGTAATCKAACGCCTTGAAGATGGTCTGATGAGTACCTCGTCAACAGGGGGCTTACCCCAACCTCCTGCATGATACCCAAAAGAGGCACCCTCTGGTATGGGCGCATTCAATCCAGGAATCTTGAGGTGCGGATATGAAGGAGGAGGTCCATATCTCTGAAGTAAAAGGGGTCATTCAAAGTCAGAAAAAACAATTTCATATGAATATAGGAGTGAGAAAAATAATCATGAAAACTGCAAGAAAGAGAAGCAAGCCCACACACCTGCATGTTGATAAGCCAAGGAGGAGGAGCACCATCTGGCATGCCAAGTGCTTCCTTAAGTTCCTGGGATAGCTGGCCAGGTTTCATCTCCCTTAATTTCACCTGAAAAAAGAAAAAAATTTATAAAATAAACCTGGGAAATCAAGAAAGGGATATTCGATGYTGTCCTCAGAACTGGCTCAGAATCAACTCATGCAAACCGTATGCAAATTCATATACTTCAGAAGGAACTGCATTCCCAACTCAGCAAAAACATTTGAAGAGAAGACAAGGACAATCACTGCTCAAAAAGTTCTCAAGCAAGTCATTCAATTATGCACGTAGAACTATACTGTCCGTCTAAAAACAGGCCTATCATCAACTGCATGATTAATCAGGTATTCAGGGCWGTATATGAGAGAGTACCTCAAACTCTTTTCCCTCGTGATAAAGATCGCCATGATGAGTGAGCTTAGGCTTGGTTTGATACTTGAAGAAAGCATCATGAAGCACCTGCAAAGCAAAGGACATAAACATCAATAAAAAACTAGCTCAACTCTCTGGAACAGAGACAAGGGGTAGGCTCTACGGAAATACTCTAATCCAGTACAGACACGTAATACACCCAAACAAGTACCACGATCACTTCCAAGTATCAAATCTACCTATCCCTATCAACAGATAATGAACTCTACAAAACCAACAATTTTCATCTTCAAAATGGAGGAAAGGTCCTACAATAGTTATCTTGAAAAAGCCTAAATTTCAGACGTAAAAAACAAGAAGTGCAGAGTTACCTGATAATCAATGTCCATCTTTCCCATCTTGGGCTGCATCTTTTCCCTCTGCTTTTGCTTTAGCTTCTTGCTGTCTTCCTTCTCAATATAAGCCTGACAGCATACATTACAAATCACAACAATAAGTCATTACAGTCTTTCTCCTGTTATTATAGGTCCTAACAGAGAAAAATTGGTCTAATTTTCAGCAAAGCAGAGTCCCGAACAGATTTCCAAATTCTGACTCTAATATTGAGCAAAGAATTTATCAACTAAAGATTGGAGCAAAAGTAGCCAAACAGTTCCAACAGCATGGAAGTTTTTAAGGAAACACCTACATTACTTTACCAGTGGAAATGGAAGGAACCAGAAAATCACTTCTATTTGGATGGTGCTAATACAAATATTTATTCTAATTACTACAAGTTCCATATAAATTCAAGAAATTTCTGCACCCTTTGGCTTGGTGTTATTTTMMGCAGCTCAAGCAATGCAAAAGAGAAGACAAGAAATATTCAACTAARAAACCGTTTAATAATGTCAAAGTATATGATTTCTCCCTCACCTGTCTTATCTTCTCGATACCAGTGGCGGCAATAAAGTCGGGAAGCTGAAAGGGCTGCTTCTCAATACCACGCTTCCCCTGAAAGCATAAATACCGTCAGAAAAGGCAAGACCTTATGATACAAACTCAGAAAAGAAATAACCAACTCACCGCACTATAATGATGTTAATGCATACAACACATGTGCAGAGTTGAATAAGCTTAGTGAGGACTTCACCAAGAACACGTCAAAACATGCACATGTGATTGTATGCATTCATAATTTCACACATCATATGCAATCACCGCACAACACTTTTTTGTTAACACAAATCGATATGGATAGAGTTGCACGCCCAGCAATTCTGCAGTATCAGATTCATAAGATCCAGTCAGACGACTCAAATGAAAAAGAAGAGAGCAGCCAGAACCCTAGTAATAACTCATTGGAATACTTTTGAACTCAGACCAGTGCACTCATGACTCACAGGCAAAAAATATAAACTACGTTCATTTCGATTGCGACTTAATACTGATGAGTACATCTCTTCACCGACTTAAGAAACGTTTCTACGACTACAACGCAGTCTACTAGACGTAAACATCCCCATCCATGAAGATCGTCAGCTGTTTCAAAGCACAAGACTGCACGTGACCGATAAAACAAGAGTCTACAATACAATTGACACAAGAAAGCACTAATAACAGGGGGGCTCTCCTCCACGGCCACCCACATACCAGTCTTTCGTCCATTATTCAGACATGATGATGAACCGCACCCTGCAGAAACCACGTGTACCAAATAAGAGGCAATGCTAGCTCGCCGTCTGTAAACTTCTTTACGTACAACCACCCAGACGAGGGCTCTCTGTGCTCTCTGGACATCTCCAATCAGTTCCAAGCCGCATGGAACGTCACTTCCCCCCCCCTAATATTGTAAGTTTTAAGAGCAGAGTGATTAACCTGTAGAAACTTCCGCTTCTGACACCAATGCCTTGGAACAGGAACCGTATTGCGATACCCTTTCAGAAATACAAGAAGGCGCGGATCTGCAGCTGTTGCATCCCAAACCTATTCCGTAATCACAGACAATCAAAGGCAATAGTGAGCACGCTAATATARATGTCCAAAAAATTGAACTGAACTTGTAATCATGTAAACGGATCTAGAGGAGGGGACAAAGATTAGATAAGACTACTGGTTCAGAGAGGTCGGAGTAATTACCTCAACAACATCAGGCTTCATACACTGTTGCTTCARCTCGGCAATCTTCATCCTTCTTTGCAACTGTTTAATCAAACCAAATTCAGCCACGATAAGGTGAGAAGTCAATAGAACCTCAAGGCTCTTCTCGAAAATAAAACGTTATGTGGTATTCAAAAGCAAAGAACTCACCTTCTTCTTCTTGTTGGATAAGCCCTTTTCTTTGTCCTTGTCATCATCGGATTCATCCGAATCATCCGAATCATCGCTGCCTTTTCTCTTAGGTTCATCAGCATGGATTTCCTCCGGCTCAACATTCTGATAAGCAGGGAAGAAGAGCACAATATGAGAACCAAAAGTCAAATATTACGAAACAAATCTTGGCTTAGTTTACCAAAATAACCAAGAAAACACTACATCTCCTTCGTCCAGAACTTGTGTGATATCTTCAACGTTCAAAACTCCACCAGACCTAATAAGATTATAAAATGAATACGGTTGGCGTGGACGAACATTCCGGGAAAAGGAAAGGTACCTTGGTCGACTCTAGTGACAACGTCTCTGGAAGTACAAATTTATCAAAAATCCTCTGAAAATCTTCCATTAGTGGATCCATGAATCCGTTTGCATCCCCAAAATCGGGTTTCTCTGACACATATTCCACCTCCACCTTCTCTTCATTCTGCTATCACAAGGATCAATCGCACTCTATCAGTTCGAATGTATACACTTCACAGATGGAGGGTCGATTGAAAAGTTAAAAGAATAAGCCAACCTGACTGATACGCGCGATTCAAGGGTTCAAGGGACTGTCCAGTTGCGACACAAACTCCATCACATATTATATGGCCAAAATTAATTAGGGTTTTTTGCAACTAGTCCGATAAGGACTGAATTGAGCTTCCAAGCTCTATCTTCTAAATTCACCGGACACTCACGTAAAGTGATAGAGCCAGGCTGCAAACAAAAACTTCTCTGTGATAAGTCCCGGCGGCATTCGACGCCAAGATCTCCAACATTCACACGCAAAAGATCGGATTCTGAACGAAATGACTCAAGGCTACGCAGTGTAAGCAACACATACCATGCCATCATCAACGACTTTATCGTGCACGCATGGAAACCAGCACCTTAATTAAATTGGACCCCGTCTTAATCAATCAGCACTCTGAATATCAGATTGACGTCGTTCACTACACTAGACAAAATCTTAATCCGGAACGGCGGGTTTAAAAGGCCACGCTGCCKTCATTTGAAACCCTAGGCAGCGAAATTCAGTCGGTCGCTGGGAAACTTCGAATCAGGAGGCGTATCATAGCTCGCTAGAAGCAAGTTTCAATAAATTTCCAACAATATATAATTGCACAATTTGACAATGGCAAGGGAAAGAAAATGCAACGAAACAGGACTGCTAATCGGCTCTCCGAGTAGTCTGTTGATACATTTAGCACGCACCTCTAATAACTCGTTGTAATTTCAATACCTCGAGTTAGGAGGTTTATCAGTGCAATCTCAATATCTTCCCGACAAGATATACACTCGGATCTTAAATTGAACCCARTGATCACGTCACTAAGGCCGCCGTTCCGGTTCATGCAAAGCATGAGGRTTCATTACCGGCCCAAAGAAACAGGAATAAAACGGAAAACAGGTAGTTTCCGTCAATTCAAACTCCTCAAAAATATAATCGATGCTCAGCAATAACACTTAGTGCGGACTCTCACCTCATCGGCATTTTCCTTGTCGCTGACATCGTCCTCKGATTGATCCGCCTTTCCAGTCGAGTCTTTCTTATTGGAAGGTTTTTTCTTCTTATTTCGCCGCCTGCGACGCCTCTCAGCTTCCTTCGCCTTCCGACCCGTGACAGCTTCGCTCTTGTCATCGTCGCCTCCACCGTTCGCCAGAAGAACAGTGACAACAGAAAGACCACCGTTCTGCGAAAACTCCGCTTGAATTGTATCTGCCAGGCCGTTAGCCACAGGCRCAGAACCCGAGCGCAACGAGCCGTTCTCCATAGAAGCCGCCATCGCCATCGTCATTACTGAAACCCTAAGTCTTGCTCGGTGCAAGCTTTCAGAGCCTCTGCAAAATCTCAATTCCGTCCCCCTCTCTACTATGCCCGAAAAATATAGGGGGACGGATGAAACTCGTGAAGAAATAGATGAAATATTGYAGATTTRAGYTTTCGTCCTGGTTAGGGTTTGTTGTATCCCTTGACTACGTCCTAATCATTTCTTGATTTATTTCATATTTTTGCTGTATCTTTGCCCAAAAAATTCATTACTCTTCAAATCAGTCAAAACTGGTCGTACAGCATTAGATGTTTTTTCGGCCCCGTAGAAGATTGTTTCGGGGTTGTTCCCCAAAATTGTTCTGTGATGGTCTGAAATATTGAATTTCAAAACAAAACAAAACAAAAAAATTCAAAAAATCTTAGAAAGCATAAAGAAACTGAAAACTTATTGAATTATTTTTTTCTAAAAATCATTTTTTAAATATTTAACAATTAATTAAAAATAATGATTAATTAGTATTATATGATGTGGTAGTCTCTTGGCCACGTCAAACTGCCTATATGGTAGAGTTCCCAAAGTTCTCAATGCGTTCCCATATCCCAAGAACTTGTAATCTTCTAAATGCCCCAAAAACATCTAATAAAAGTTTTGTTATGAATAATTCAAGCATTATTTTGGATGGGAGACGGACTATCTTTCAAAAAGATGCAACAAGAAATTCAAGATGCAATTAACACATCCACCACTATTTGTAAAAATTGAGAGCCATAGATCTTGTACATCCTCCTCCCCCTCCCCCCCTCTCCAACGCCATTGATCTTGAAAAATAAACAATATGGATACAAATACATTCAAATATGGATACTCTGAGATATGGATACATATACATATATAGAAGACAAATATAAAATACCAATAAAGACAACAGACACACACACACACACAGATATATATATATATATATACAAAATATGTAGGGAAATGGCATTAACCCATGTTGATTGCTCACCATATTGATTCTAGAAAATATAAGAATAGGTGAGTGGAGATTAATCATGCCCAATGGGAGGGTGAGGAGGTAATTAAATTAAAAAACTTCCAAAACTAATTGCTTGAAAACCTTTGTCTCACTATCCGCTCAAAAGACAAAGTATACTTGGATGAGGGGGGATTGTTTAAACAAAATACTATTTGAAGCCTTAAATTGATCATTAAACAATGAACTTTAGAACACTTATAGATGAATCCCATAAACTTATTTTTGAAGACAATCGGAAGTTGTTGGACAATGTATAAACAAAAAAAATTCATCTAGCTTCTTTGCCTTTTATCTTCCTCTTTAGCAATGGTGAACGTCATCATTGGAGACTTGTATTTTTTTAACTTATTTAGATGCATGTGCTATGAATTAGAAACAATGCCTTTCTAGTGTATTTTTGCATATTGCCTCTTCTAGCTATTGGTCTAAATTTGAGTTATAAAAATGGTGTTTTGGAAATTTGAATCCAGCATACAAATTGAAATTTATCAACTCTAGTCTATATTCCAATTTCTATTAAAATTACAAATTTTAATGCAATTTGATCATTGGGCCTAAAACCACAAGATACTAATTTTCTAGTTGTAGAAATGAAGTGGACATTTTGTTTCTATCATAATATTCTTCACTTAATAAACCTATGGTGAAATATTCAGACTTTTTGAGGCAATTTTACAATTGATTTGAATACTCTTCTTTCTTGATATTAAAAACTCATGGTATTATTAGCTTTGTACAAAAAATCAAAAGATTTATCTCTACAAAAGACAAATAATTTTATTTTTAAGAAAAAAAGCTTGTTTTTATTAGAAAACTAGAGTATATTTAAAAAATGGACTTAAGTTAAATTACATGGTTATAGGCTTCATCTTTTCAAGGTTAAGTGGAGGTCATTAGGAAAAAATAGAGAATTGTTTTTTTATCTAAATATTGTGCTAAGAAAAAATCTGACTTTTGCTCAAAAAGATGCTTTTTCCCATATGCCCTTGTCTCACTTGCCATCAAATCAATGTAGCTTTCAAGGAATAGATAAAATGAATTTTTGTAAACTGAAAAGACAACACATTGTTGCAAAATTGTTGTCAAGGTCTTCAAGTAATTTTTGTTGATACTCAAATTTGAACACTAGGGTCCAATTGGTATTTGTGAACATAAGTATATTGCAAGTTCAAGAAATTGACTATCTTGTTGAAGAAGATGAAATGAATTGAAATTCATCTAATTATTCTCAATTGTTTCATTTATACAACTTCTCTAATAGTTATGTTTTGAATTTATTGTAGCTAAACCATCACTTGTGCTAACTATATTATTTACCAAGTTTTAAGCAATTAGAGTTTGTAATATGAGTTTTAGCTCATTTACGATTTGAAAGGGTGATTAAAAGTTTATTCTACTTGCTAGAATTTCGGCCATAAGGGTTTTGACATTTTTTATACAAGTGAAGAAACATGCATATGTAGGATGTGAAAAACGCATTTGAACAAGTGAGTGACGACTTAGAATTGTCTTAATTGTCACGGTCTCTAAGATAGATTGCTCTTAAAGTGACCATTTAAGAGCTGATTGCATTTTCAGGGAAGCTAAACTCCTTTAAAAAAATTTCAATAAATTTTCATAGGAAGAAAAAAGGAATTCGCATCTAACCCAAGTTGATTTATATTTTTTGGATCTTCAAGGTATTAGTTCCAAATTATTGAAGTTGTAATGTAGTGGTCACTAAAAACGACCACCTCCTGCAATGTACACTGCTGGTACATTGAAGAAAGCAAAATGTTCCCTTGTATCATAATCGCTTTTAGAGCATGGGGCGCTTTAAGAGCAGACTCCCTTACTCAAACCATTTCATAGCTACTTATAGCTTATGTTGGTGCAAAGCCTCTTCTTCTTCAATAAAGAACCCAAAAGACTATTGCTTTTGTATCCTTCAAAGACAAAAAGTTGAAGAAATATGTAAAAATTTATCATTTACCATAGGTGATAAGTAACAAAGGTTTCTTTTCATATTTGTAATCAGCAACTCCAAATTAGCTTCAAAATGTCATACAATATGCATCCAGAAGACGCAAACATACCTCCCTTGCCTGCCAACCTTAAAGCTAAAAAATCTAAAACTATGCTTAACCCCTAAATGTTTTTGACTATGTTTTTACAATACCAAAAATGCTCCAAATTTGCTATTTCTAATACAAGTACCAATATTTTTTTTTAAATCATTTTTGGACATATGTAACCATAGGATCTTGTAATAATCTGCTTTGAGAAGATGCGGAAAAAATTTAAAAATTTTCTGCCCTATAGATTGCAAGATATTAGCGATTGAATTGGCAAAAATTCTTTTTTTTGTCCTACAAAAGACAAGCAGTTGCACTTTAGAAGGTCACAATTTTATGAAAAAAAGTCCAAAAAGATAGTAACTCTTTGGATTCACTCTTCAAGGCAAGTTGACTACATGCTAAGAAATCTTATATCATTTGAAATTGTACAATGTCACAACCCTTGGCACAATCTTGGATGGATAAATGCATTGACATATGAAAAAGATGATGATTGGGTCATGACTTTTGGTCATGACTTTTGATGGATAAATGCAGTGATGGATGAATTAATTCATGATGAAATGTGCACTAGTGGATAAGCAGAGATTGCTTGGAGATAGGTATCTCCAGATGGCGGATTTGTACATTGGAGTTAGACAACTGCACTTGGATGACTAGTGCACATGATAAACACAAGTGTGTTGGAACTTGGAGTTAGATAACTCCAAGTAGAAGATTAAGATTTAGATAAGAGATGATTGGATAAGATATAATAGGAGAAGTGTAACTAGGACTTTTACTTTAATGGATGGTTCTAGATAGAACCAAGAATAGAAAGATAAAGATAGAAAAGTAGTCCTAGTCTATTTTAAGGACTAATAGTCTTTATTGATAGTCTCTATTATATAAGACCGAGCTCAGGGGTGAGGAGACTCTCTCTCTTTGGAGATTGATCTCTCTCTATGGTCGGGTGGTTTGAGCTCTCTTTGAAACATTCTTTTTAATACGTATATTTGTGTTTATATTTTGAGGTCATTGTGATTTGAAGTTACAAGCCGTGGGAGGTTTGTAACATACAACATACAAGAAATAAATTGTAAGTAGAAAGTAGTAGAGAATGATCCAAAATACTAAATTGTTAAGAATTTAATCATGGAATTGAGAAATGTCAATCCAAATGGTTGTAATTTTGTAATGAACAATCTACACCCAATGTTGTTGCTTTTTCTAAACTAAAACTTCTTATAACTTTCATCTCACTAATCAAAATGGAATGATTAAAAGCTTTCCATGTATATATATATATGAGTCTCAAAAGCAAATTCCAAATTTTTAATTCTTAAAGAGGTGATTTAAAAAAAACTTTGGCTGCCCCTTGACCACTAAAAATCACATATCATACCACATTAGATGTTTTTTGAGGCCTTAGAAGACTACAAATTCCCTTATTGTGGGAACTCTGTGGGAATGTTGTGAGAACTATAGGAACTTTGTTATCTAACGTGGTCGAGAGATTGCCACATTAGATAATGTAAATTTTTGAAATTTTTTAATATTTAATTATTTTTAATTTAAATATTCTAACCAATAGTGGCTAGTTCACAATATAGAAAAAAAGGAAAGAGAACAGCCTTGGAATACCCCCAAATCAATCTTTTGGAAGCCTCAAAAAGCATCTTCTGTTACTTTTCAACCATATAATCAAAAGTTATAAAATAGTTCGGCCTTAAAGCTACTCCTCAAATACATGTTGTGTGAAAATTTTAAGGAAAAAAATGAAAACTCCATTTGTAGTAAGCTACCTGAAATCACTATATAGGTTGCCAAAAATCCAGCTTAAGCATTTAGTGGTTAAAAAAATTTGAGTCCCGAGCCTTTTMCATGCTTTAACTTGCAATTGCACAAAAGAATCATTTTGATTGAATAATAGCTACCAGTCAATGTTGAATTAATACAATATTTACTTAATATGATATATGAATACATATAAATATATGGTATATTGATATCCACGCTCAAGTATTTATATGGCCTCTATTTCCCATATTGATTGCAATGACAGTTGTTTCAAAGATAATATAAGTAAAGAGGACACAAAGTGAATTTTACAAGCACATTGTGATTGTCAACTAATTAAATGGGAGACTATGACACTTGTGTCACAATGTACTCAAAATATTCAATAAGACTGAAAAATTAACCATTCCACATTAGGTGGATAAGTTTTAACAATAGTCCTTACATTGTAGAAAAAACAGAACAAAAAACTTACCCTTTTCCAAGAAAGAATCATTAGCCACAAGTATATGCATCTATCAATTGGGATGTCAAGTAAATAGAGAGAGTCTTAGAAGATTTGTTGAAGTTAACAGTTGGGAGAATCCACATTTATCCCTAGCAAGTAAAAGATACTTCAACAAGTTTAATGGAGGATTTTTATTTATTATATCTTTTCGAGTACCTTTTCATCATCTTCTACGAGTTGAAGGAATGAGGGCTCTTTATTATGAATCTTCTTTATGGTGTTGACTACCTTGTTGATACAGACAAAACCGCTAACAAACAAATTAGTATTTGTTCAACAATTCGACTGATTTCCAAAGACCCTCTAAATTAGTCTAATCATTTTCAATTGAGGTAAACATCTTTTATAATACCCACTAAACTTCAACCTCTTGGAGTTTTGGAAATGTACCTCTACATGTGTGCTCACGTTTGGTGTACCAACTAAAATAGAATTCAATCGAGAGGAGCATTCTTAAACTTTAAAGGACAGATCCCAGCCAAATCTCAAAATTGCAATAAGGTAGAACCACCCATTACCATCCAATGCCCCATAGCCAACCATAGATTGACTTATTTCCAACCAAGGCTAGAATGGGTTTTTCTCATCTTTTCAAAGTTGGGACTAAAAGTTCATGATACATGTTCCAAAGCAATGCAAAAAAAAATAGGAAGGAGTGAGTGGAAAAGTAGTTTTTTGAATGATCGGAATTGGAAGAGTCTAGAGATCGGCTATGGGTCCGGAGCACTTTTTGCCTTTCAAAATTCATAGTAATTTCAATTCATGCAATAAAATTATCAAAGTTTTTGCAATCCTCATCATTTTTATCAACACACCTCTAAAATATTTACCTTGCATTCCATTGCTTGAGATTCGTCCAAATTCCTTATTTGGTTGGTTATAGATGGTTCTACCTTAGTACATGGAACTATAATTTCTCAATCTTTGATGCATTGATGTTTAGAATAGTCAACAAACTATTTTGAAGCAGACTAGTTTTAGCTTGTTCAAGTAATTTCTCATTCATCCCAAGTAGTAGTTAAATCTCTAAGAAATCAACCTTTTAACCCTTGAAGGACGAACAAGTGGCTGTGGAAATCATACATTCTTGATATTGTGTGACATCATCTACTTTGAAAAGCCAAATATATTCATTGAAAGTCAAAGTACTAGAAAAGATCTTTCCTTTCCACTCCTAATGCTGAGGATGAAAAGTTGCAATTCTGTCCTACACGGTTTGATTCCTTGTCATCTAGAGGACACAAAACGTCCACCTTGGCGTTCAAGGTTTAAATGACCAAATTGGTGAAATTGAGATAAATCATTCATATTATAAGAGATATCAGCAAAATTGTACTAAAATTCGGAAATGGATTGGACATCAAAGAGTGAAAGCCCTCCTTGCTCGAGCTGAAGGCCTACAGTGGTTATGAAAAGGGATCCTACAAAATAGGGGGAAACCTTTGCACASTACAGTACTCATGAGCTCTTGGGACGTAGAAAATACGCAGATAGAACAGATTCCTCACCTCCACAGGACGACTTTTTGTCGAGGATTTGGTACGATCCATGCCTACATCGATAACCCTACCAGTTGAGGTTGAAAACTTTAACGCATTTTAAGCCMAATACACTGAACRTAACCAAAAAGTRCAGTAAGCTACTGTAGAGGCGCCTTGAACCATCAGGCAGTAGGGTCAAACTTCTCTTAAGTTCCGATCGTACCTTGGAAACACAATCAAGATTTTGGATGAAAACACTGCCCAGTTTACACAGTTCAATCAATTTCCAAACTGAATCAAAGAATTTCAAAACCAGCGCATGTTGCAAATATATTAGAAGAAAGTCCTTTCGATCAATGTTTGTGCTTGTGGCATCACTTATAACTCCTGAAATCAGCTCTGAAATCTACCTGAAGATTTAAGAAAAAGATATACCCGACCAATAGTGGTGTTAACTAGATGATAAGAATGAAGAAAAAAGAAAGTTGTGTGTATAAACAAAAAAATATATTTGTCGCTTTTGAAAAGCAACTTCACAAAAGAAGGCTTTCCAGCCAGAGCCACGTATCAGACAAAGCCACTGCACCCTCGTGTAATTTYCGAGGCTAGGAAGAACAAYACTGACAGAACACTAACACTARGAGATGTAACACATATACAGACTGGGGCTGTAATTCGTGACAAGACTAATCTGAAAGCCAARCCACCGTCCTATCGCCTCTCAGAGGACGATAACTTGTGCAGCCCTAAAATRCTCCTCACTGGGTGGTGGCATAGTGCTTAACCTTCTTCTCAAGCTCATCTTTGTTAGCGCCCACAATCTTGTCAAGCTGCTTCTTTTGCTTGATAAATATGAAAGTAGGCATGGCACGAACTTCCCATTTAGATGTYACGTCCTGCGCAGCAAACGAACAGGAAGTTCATAAGAAAATAACCACAAGTTTCAGTGAACAAAAAGAAGAAGAGAAAAAGACCAATGTACTCATGAATTCAGAAAAAAGTGAGCGATTAACAAAACACAGGTCCACCATGGGAACGAAGTTAATCATCCATTTGCACCGATATCTACTGTCATTGACAATCGCACCCTTACCTGAACTTCATCGACGTCCACTTTAAGGAAGATCAGGTTTTCATACTTCTTGCTCAACTCAGAGAAGATAGGTGCCATGAGTCGGCACGGGCCGCACCAAGTTGCRGTGAAATCGACAACAACCTACAGAGGGATAAAATTCCCAGCAGTAAGTTAAGGTTTCGTTTACTGCAACACTTGTTTCTATGGCATGACAAAGCCCAATACTCGTATCTATTGAGAAAACTCCGACACAAAGAAGACAGCAAAATGATGAAGGGTGACAAAAGTAACGGAAGGAGACTACAAGGAAGGTCACCGTGACGCTTACAATTTTACCGGTACTCTCAGCCTCTTCCAACTTCTSGTTAAAGGCTGCCGCGTTGTTGATGACATGAATTTTACCGTGGTCTGCCATATTGAAAGATCCTGSACAGAACGAAATCGCATTTTCCCATCAATTTATGCCTATCATGAGCTTACGACAAGCCGATCGTAGTCTCCAYAACCACAAAAGCACTAAAGCCAGCTGCGCTATCAGAGGCAATCCTCAAAGCAGTGCCTCACAGACGCAAAATTGGATATCGTGGCGAAAAACATGTACACTATTTTACTGCCCCAGAGTTCAAAGAACACAATCGGCACCATCTGCTTGACAACGCTATCCGAAATTTCTATTCTGGCGCTTCAAAGAAGACGCKCTTCCTCTTTACTAAAACACCGTTTAACGCAATGATACGAAAAGYRCAAYTAGAAACGATAGTAAACCTAGAAAMKGATTCCCTTTCCCCTGTCGTTGTTTCSCCTGAAAACGAATTCCTGATTCCAAAGAAACTGAACAAAAATCGCAGCACCTGTTCTCCCCGAAACCCCACGCGTAACAGTATCACCTCCCCACCCCACCGACTCTGGTCCAACACTCTATGCATGCAAAWTTCGACAGCGACGATCGAAAACACSACGCCTACGCCTCTCATCAATCAACATCCGCAATCTACCGCATATATCGCTCCAAAGCATAACATCAACAAATACTACCAATTCTGTGWTCCAWWAACTCCACKCCTACTTCACGATGCTTGATCAAACAAAACTTAGTTCACCAGAACCCTCTATCCACGAACTCCACAACAAATTTAAAACTTGAAAAAAGAAAASAAAAGCAAATCCTGTYGTGTCGGCAACAACCAGAACTGTGAAGTTGGGTACCTGMGTGTTGAATTGAAACAAATGTGCGCAAGAGGATTGCGTAGAATGGATCGAGAGAGATGCGTTGCGATGCGAAGACAATAATGAATGCAAGAGCGCGGCAGTGACTTTATGATCAGAGGGGTGGGTCGGGTCGAGTCCCCCAAAGGCGGCCCGTAGCAGGTGCTCGCTCCCCTTCCCGCCCGCGCTTGGGTGCGCTTCCCCGAATCCCCACATTTTCACTCAGACCAGCGTTCGGGAAGTTTTCGGAGGTGCCTCGGTAAAATTTGCCCGGGGTGAACTGGGCCAGGGCTAACTGACCCCCTTATTGCCCCGTGAGAAGGTAAATGTGAAAATTACCCCTAAGCCGTGTCAATTTTGTATTTCTTCACGTCCCATAGCTAATTTAGGACCTCCGAATGCAAATATGAATTCAGAATTTGAAAATTTTGTCATATGTGGCAATTAAATCATCCAGTATTTTCTCCAAGGGTAAAAAACGGGACAATAAGGGAGGTTAGTCTGTCTTGGCCAGGTGAACTGGTCCTTTTGCTCGGCTACTCCAAGTAATTCTAAGGGTGCAAGTAAAAGAAAAAGCCTCCTATTTGGGGCTTGATCAATTTACCCTGTGTATCTCTCCTTGCTTATATGGGGCCTTTGATTGCAAATATGAATTCAAAATTTGCGTATTTTATCATGCATCGAAATTAAAAAATTCTAGAATTTTCCTGAGTGGCTGAGTGAGGGGGTCAGGTCACCCCGGCCCTTTTTTACCCCAGGAGAAAGCAATGGATTTTCTTATCTGCCACATATGATAAAATTTGCAAATCCTCAATTCTGATTTGCAATTAACCCTACAGCGTCCTAATTCATCTCCTAAATTGACGACTTGAGAAAAATCATAATAAAGTGTTCTTTGGAAGCATAATTTGGAATTGATATACAAATAAAAGTCGTTGACTAAGAGTTGTAGATTCCATCCATGCGATTAGATTCACCAGTGCTATCACCAATACTTTTTTATAAATTTTGAAGGGAAATTTCAAAATTCCTTCAGAATTCGATAACAAGCAAAATATTATCATTTTTGGAGTAGAATTTGTTGGAATGGATTTGAAATGAAGTTCTCTTGACATGGTGATTTTTTGAGATTTCCGTGTTGTTAAAATCTATAACCTCATTTTGGCAAACCCAATTTTGAACTAAAATCAATGCAATTTTGGCTTGGTCAACCACTTGACATACTTGCACATTGGTATTTTAGAAAAATATGTACTCTAGTAACACCAAATCCAACCCTTAGATAGAATAACAACTTGATGTAGTCTCCCTACAAATTAGAAGAACTTTCATCCGAATAGTTAGGAGGATGAAACTGCAGTTTCAGTCTATTCGTCGTTCAGTTTTGGACGTTGACGTGCTCTAGGGTTAGAGGCCTTAAATTAGCTGGGGGCGCAGTGGTGAAATTATACAAAAGTGACACAACAAAAAATAGGGGGCRATTCCTACATTTGTCCTTTTGCAATATGGAGGTCAATTCGCACTGTCATTTGGCCATTGGGAAAAATCCTGAAATTTTCTATATTCCACGAATGAAAAAAAAAATTGAATTTTGAATTCATTAGTGCAATCAAAGGCCCCAAATTAACTAGAAGAGGATTACATGGTGAATTGATCAAGCACAAAATAGGGGGCTTTTTATTTTACTTGCAGTCTTGCACCCCTATAATGACTTGGAGTGGTTGCGCGTGGAGGTCAATTTACCCCAGTCCTTGCTCAAGCCAGGGCAAATTGACCCTCTTATTGTGGTGCCTACCCCTAGCAAATTTTGGACCTTTGATTGCAAATATGAATTTTGAATTTGCAAATTTTATCATATGTGGAAAATAAAATATCTAAAATTATTTCCAAGGGTAAAAATGGGGTGGTAAGGGGGGTCAATTTGTCTTGGCCCCCTTGCTTGTCTCCAAGGGAAGTGTTGAAATTTTCTATTTTCCACGCATGATAAAAATTTGTAAATTTCAAATTCATATATGCAATTAGAGGGTCAAATTTAGAGAGGGTGGGCGGATAAAAACTAAATTAATCAATCACAAAATGGGGGGTCTTTTTTTTACCTTCACAACGGGAAATCCAGGAATGACTCCTTTGGGGATGAGCAAAGGGGTCAATTCACTTGGACTAGTAATTTGCCTTGTTTATATGCCTTGGTGTCTTACCCGAATAATTTGCCTTTTCTTTATAGAAGGTCTTAGTGTAGGTGTTTTCATCCAAGAGCACTTGTTCCATTGTCCCGGTTCATTTCCTCCAATATCAAATTCTCACCGATCACTTTCATTCAAATTTGCTAAGGCTACAATCCTCCTCTTTCAAAAATACAGTAGTTTTGAAACTAAACTTGAGATTTTATTGCATCCTTGGCAAGATTTGAATCTAGCATAGCCCTTCACCAATTGAAGGCTAAGGATTCATCAACCTCATCCAAGAGCAAGTTGAAAGTGGTTTAGAAAAGGTTGCAAAACATCAAAAAAGTTTAGAGTTTGAGGTTTTCACCTTCTTSAAGTACATCTTCAACTACTCTTTCAAGGTATTTTTTGGATTTGTAAACCAAAACCAAAACTTTGTACTATTCAATTCTCAGTCCACAATAGAATGCCATCCACAAGTGTAGAATTTGAAATTCTTTCTCTAGCCCTTCTAAAGAGACTCGCTTATAATTTCCAAATTCAAAGTTGTCGTGCAATTTAGTCTTAATCTTCATGGGCTCCTATATATAATAAGCATGTTACAGGTAGAGGTATTCATGCATTGGCACTCTACTATTTGTGCAAGGATTAGTAGGTTAGAGGAAATCCAATCTATGTGGTGGATATTGCCTATGTGGTAGCCTAGCCCAAATGGCGGGGATTGCCTATATGGCAATCTAGTCTAGGTGGTGGGCATTGAATGCTTATTAGGCAACCTATATGGTGGGTTTTCAAATAATAATAATAATTTTTTTAATTTGATCAAATCAAAAAATAAAATCAGTAAAGAAATGTTGATTATTGTTCAAATCAAAATGTCCAAATCAACATATATATTTTGCTTTTTCTAGTGAATCAAACATTGAATCTAGTAGTGATATAGAATAATATCCACATATACTTTTTTTTCATAAATATTATACAAATAAAATGATCTATGATGAAGAAAGTGTAATTCGGTTATAGAAATCTAATTGAAAAGTGAGAAGAAAACAACTCCTATTACATGTTGAAGAGGTGCTATATACATTATATTAGCTTTTTTTACTACATGTAGGTATCATATTTTGATGGTTTGTTATAGTGAGATCTCCAAAACAGTGCATCCCCCGTCACGTTCTATTGGAAAGCTCTCTACAAGGAGGGATGCATATGTAAACTTTGTGCCGTGACATTTAGACCTACTATACAAAAGTTATGAATTGTTGAGTTTATTTTTGGATCTTATATTATGGATCTTTGGGATTGTGTACCACTTAGTCATCTTCTTAAAACCGTTAGAAAGTTCTCTATGAAAAGAGGTGCACAAACTTTGTATTTGTGGCGTTCAACCTACAATGTGAAGGTAACAAATTCTTGAGTTGTTTTTGGATCTTAAAATATTCTAAATTGTGGATTTACTTAGTAACCGTCCATTTTACCATATAAATCCAAAAAAAAAAAAAAAAACTTCTAATTACAGAACAATAACTACACAATTCAACCACCTATTTAATTATGATGGAAACCAAGTTTGGTGTCACCGCCCAAAGACCGCATACTATGCGATGAAGGAATGCTCCAAATTTTCAACTAGATTTCAACTTCACCACCTATAAATTGCAATAAACTTTGTAGGAAAAAATCTTTTTGCATTCTATTTTTTAAAGGTGAATCTTTACATGACATTCAATAATCATGTGACATTTCAAAACTCATGCAAGTCTGTATATTTATGTGGTGGAGGATTTGAGTAAGCCTTCCATTTACTACACAAATCCCAAAACTAGATGATTGCTATTTACCACATACTAAACACACAAATTAGCCACCAATTCAATTGCGATGGGAACAAAATTTTGTATCACCACCCAATGACCCCACATTGTGCGGCAAAGGGGTGCAAGGGATTTTTGACAAGATTTCAATATCATCGCCTTTCAATTGCGTAAAATTGCATAAAATAGAAAAAATCTCTTTTCACTGTATTTTTTGATGGTGAATCTTAACACAACAATTAATAATCACACCAAATTTCAAAACATGCAAGTCTCTGTATAATGTGGAAAATGATTTGAATTTGATAATATGTTTGGGAAGTTTCAAAAGGTTCCATCTTGAAACTATGTATAATATAATTTACAAGTTCTTTTTGGCTAAACACAAATTGAATCAATATATAGCTATCATATGAATTTTTTTGTCCTAATACTTTRGATAAAGATGTTGGTCTATTAAGTCTTTGATTCATTATTTTTCAAATTAGTGTTTCTTGCTACAGAATGATTTAAATGATTCTACTAGTAGAAAATATAGTCCAAATTAAGGCAATCTAAGCGACAATCAGCATCCAAGTCAACACAAAAAACTCCAAATTAGTGTTGATTTGCATACAAATTGTAAATGGATTTCATTTTACATTTTCATTTTTTCCACACCTATTCATTAAATTTTCACAAAATTGGATTCATCCTATTAATTTATCCTATCAATAAAATAAAGGCTCAATACAAGTATCATTGAAATAAATTGGTGATTGCTTTTATTTTTTTTGAAATACTACGTGGCACTAGTAGTGTCACGTCAAATTCTCAATATATATTTTATTTTTTATTTTATTTTAATTTTTACAAAAAAAGTTTAATTAAAAAAAATTAAAAAAAATTAAATTTTTTTTTTTGTAATGTCACAGGGCCTTCCAGTTGATTCGTTCTAACAGCCTTTTGGAGGGCTCATACTTTTCCTAATGTGTTCGCTTGTTAATATACAATTTAACAGATCATCACAATGCATTACTTTACAATTTATTGCATTTTTACAATGCATTACTTTACAATTTATTGCATTTTTACAATGCATTACTTTTCAAAATAAATGCCACTTCTCGCCACATTAACCCTTGAAGGACGGACCGGTGTCCGTGGAAATCATGCATTTTTGATACCATGTGACATCATCTCCTTTGAAAAGCCAAATATACTCATTGGAAGTCAGAGTCCTAGAAAAGATCTTCCCTTTCCACTCCTAATACCACGGATGAAGAGTTGCAATTCTGTCCTAGACGGTTTGATTCCCTGTCATTTATTGGCCGCGAAACGTCCGCAAAGGCATTCAAAGGTTCAAGTATTTTTTTTCACCAATTTTTTTTCATTCTATTGAAAATGTAGATGAAGTTGCCAAATTTGGATGAAAAAGTGTACAAATATGATTGATAAGTGTTTTTGGTTAAACAAATGGATATATAAGGGAACATAATGCTTCACCAAATTTTAATTTTGAGTGATCGCTATCCATGCGCTTTTTCCAAACCCAATAAAAAAGGGCTGGTGGTCACTTTTAAAAACCTCCTCCCGTCCAAATCTTCCCCAGTGCATCCAACTGGAGTGAGTCCCCCTCTTGGCTTGTCGTCTCCCCTTCGCCGTTCCTTTTTTTTCTCCAGAATATCGCCTTTCCCCTACTGCTCACTTTTCACGTCATGCCGTCCACGAAGGCCGCCTCCATAGCTATCGCCATCGCCATCGCCATAGCCAGGCTTCTTCTTTCCGAGGTGCTTCCATTATTGTGCAAACCCCGCCCATTCGTCATGTTACCCCGGAATGAGTTTCGGAGATTCCGCACTTCCAGGCTTCGCAACTGACGAGTAAGTTTCCCGAGCACGAAGCTTCGTCTGGAAATTGTGGTTGGCTTGGTGCACAATTCTTGCAAACGATTCGTAGGTCCGTCTTTTTCCTGTCATTCCTAGGATTTCTATTGAAGCTCCGTCACTCAGTCACCCCTCCATCTTGGGGTCAATGAAAGAAAGAACACAACCTAATACCGACACGACACCTGGGGGAGTTTCAAGGAATGTTGAGTGGCTCATGGCAGAGGAGAGGGGAGGGTGGGGTGGGGTGGGGTGGGGGATCGAAATAAAGGGGTTGGAACTTGGATCTGTCTGTTTTCGTGGATAGGAACCGGGGTTTCATGGCGCCGAACGCACTGTGGGGGTGCCCAGGGGTGAAGCGCAAGTTAGGAAGGGGGCAGCGGGGGTTGTTGAAAGTACTGTAAGTCGGCTTGCTGTTTTTGTTGTTTTTTTGGTTGGGGTATTGAGGTTCTAGAGAAGAGATTTTTGTGACATTTGAGGTGTGCAGGTCGTGGGAAGCTTGTGCAGCTGGGGTTTGCAGGTCACGGGGGCTGGTGTTTTGTTATATACTGTAAATCGGCTTGTTGTTTTGTTGTTTTGGGTTGGGGTTTTGARGGTGTAGAGATTCTAGAGAGGAGATTGTCACACTTGAGGTGCAGTTCGTGGGAAGCTTGTGCRGTTGGGGGTTGTTGTGAGGAGTTGTAGGGTTGGTTGCGGAGGTGGCTGGGGTTGTGAGTTTGAGTGAAGGGGTTTCATGAGAAGGGGGAAGTGAGAATTGGAGTTGGGGTTGGGGTTGGGGTGCGTTTGGGCGTCTGGGACGGGATTCCTCCAGAGGGGGGTTGAGTTTGGCGGCAGTTTTTACTGAAGATTTTGGTGAAGATTGTTCGTGAAGTAGGGGTTGTGACTTGAAGTCTCTTATTTTGGGGGTTCTAAACTAGAGGGTAAGTGGTTTTGTTGTGGGGGTTGAATGCTTTCACAATTTTTATGATGGAGTGAAGAGTATTGGGGAAAGAATTCTTTTCTTGACCAGTATGGGTCAACCAAATGGCTAGTTTATTCGAATTATGTGGTTGCTTTGGGAAAGAAGGGTGGGAAGTGAATGAACCGTGAATTGTGGTGTCCCTCAATTATTCTTTTTTTAAAGCTTTGGATATCCTGAGTGGTTGCTGGTTCTATTGTGATGTGTAGGGCTTTCTACGTTTCTGCCACTTGAGGTTTTGCAAGTAGAAGTTGAACATAGTTTTAGGTTATGTTTGGTTATTTTGGTCTTGAACTTGTTACTGTGTTTTTCAATCTTGAGTCTATATGACATCTAAATGGTTTTTGCAATCAACTCTTGCCATCAGATGTGCGCAAGCTGTGGAGCAATCTGACTTTGGTCTTGCCAATGAATTAATCAACGAGCTGCGGCAACATTCGTCAGCATATGGAAATGGACATCAGCGCATGGCTCACTACTTCATGGAAGCTTTGGTGGGTTTTCTTTGCTGCGGAGGCTATTTAAGGCATTTTGATGCCTCGTTTGGTGGGGTTTGTCATGTAGCCTCTAGAATGTGGAGAAATGTCGTGGAACCTTTTCTTGTTGATGCATGGAGTACACATTGT
The DNA here is from genome assembly GCA_006891605.1 of Pleurozium schreberi. Lineage (NCBI taxonomy): Eukaryota > Viridiplantae > Streptophyta > Bryopsida > Hypnales > Hylocomiaceae > Pleurozium > Pleurozium schreberi. The sequence continues at coordinate 20,345 of VACF01000962.1, read as the reverse complement.
GGAAGCTTTTTTAGGGTTATTTATTGTTGAGGTGCACTTCTGTAGTGGGTTTCAGTTTCTAAAGGAAGTCGGTTCGTTTACTTTTCTCAGGTTGCCAGAATGTCTGGAACTGGTGGACAGCTGTACTCAGCTTTATCTAACAAACGGCCTTCCGAAGCGCAAATGTTGAAGGCGCAAATGCTGTTTTGTGAACATCTCCCATTCATCCAAGTGCCGCATGTSTTTGCTAAYCACGCAATTATGGAAGCCTTCAAGGGTGCTTCTCGAGTTCACGTGATTGATTATGGTATCCTCTATGGAGTACAGTGGCCATGCCTTCTCTGGCAGCTATCCCAACGCCCTGGGGGACCACCTCACCTTCGTATTACAGGTACTAAGACGGATTCCAGTTCTGATCCCAAAGGGCCAAATGTGTCCGGTTCTATGTCTATAGGGCTTAGAATGAATCATTGAGCAAGCTTCAAGAAAGGTTACACAATGTACCAACAGAGAGAAGAATTCAGGTCCKGCATTTATGAACGATAGTAATATGCATTGAAAGTTACTATAAAGTTTCAGAGTGGGCTTTATATTTCTAGATTGAGCACGCAGGTGTTAATACAAATGTTATAAATTGGAMAATTGTCGGTACTTATTCATTTTGGAATATGTTCCAGGTATTGACCGGCCTCAACCTGGGTTTAGGCCCTCAGCTAGAATTCAGGACACTGGACGACGCTTGGCCAGGCTTGCACAGGAGATGGGAGTGCCCTTCGAGTTCCATGCCATTGCTGAGAAATGGGAGGCYATCACCCCTGCCCATCTTTTCCTGAGAGAAGATGAAGTCCTGGCAGTGAATTGCATGTTCAGGTTCCGCCATCTTTTGGACGAGTCGGTGACAGCAGCCAGTCCACGCAATTTGGTCTTGAGCAGGATAAAAAGTTTGAACCCCAAGGTATTATTATTATTTTCTCTATCCCTTCCATGTTCCTTAGACCAGATTCATGACGGTGAAGATTCTCTTATTAATGTTGTCTAAAAGTGCCTTCCACAGTGTAACTCACTGAAATGTTATTATTGAGAACACGTGAAAATGGCAACGAAATTTACTAAACTCTAGCAGTGTATTGCAAGTTGATTGACATTGAATTGAATTCTACTGAGATCACTGCTAAAGATGAGGCACCCTTCTGACGCATTTGAATGTGCAGATATTCGTTCAAGGCGTGGTGAACGCTGGCTACAACGCCCCGTTCTTCATGTCCCGGTTCCAGGAGGCCTTGTCCCACTTCTCCACCTTATTCGACGCTATGGAGAGTTCCTTCCCGCTGGAGCATCCAGCCCGGCAGCTCATCGACCACGAGATTGTAGGRCGGGAGATTCTGAATGTGGTGGCATGCGAAGGTCTGGAGCGAGTGGAGCGCACGGAAACCTACAGACAATGGCAGTCACGCACCATGCGAGCGGGCTTTCAGCAGAGGCCCACGTCTGCCGAGGCTTGGACCAAGATCAGAKTCGCCATGAAGTCTTACCACCGCGACTATGGTGTGGGAGAGGATGGGCACTGGTTTTTGTTGGGATGGAAGGGCCACATCTCTCAGGCTATGACTGTTTGGGAGCCCATCCCAGACAGCAGCCCATAACTTCACTCGGTGTCATCACTTTAGGGAGTGTAGCTGCGACTTTTTGCTCTCCGCTCCTGATCTCCTGGCAACATAGTGAAAGTCATGCGATTCCAAGTTGCGCATTGAAGGCAAGTATTTTGCCGAAAGTCGCGGGATTCCAAGTTGTGCTCAGGATTGAAGTGTTTTTGCTTTAAGCAAGCTGGATTCCACGTTGTGCATAGGAGGCAAATATTTTGCTGAGATTCTTGTGATTTGAGTCTGGCGGTGGAGTCTCCTAYTCGTGACACCCTCTTATTCTCTTCCTGGTGCAAGCTTGTGTACATTCTTAGTATACTAAAGTTACCCGCTTGGAAGTGGTGGTCAATGCGTGGACCTTTGTAATTCGGCAACGAACATTTAGTGATGCTAGTGATGCAGGAGAGTGCCTGGTCTTTCTCATCTCTGGTGCACGCTGATGAGCTTCGCCTGCTCTTGCCATGGGGCAACCGTGTACTATATCCGGCTAAGAAGCAAGAACGGCGGGTTTCTTTACTTGATATGGAACTCTGCCTTCGTGCGAGTGTACTAACTCTATGTACAGGCTAYCAACTTCGGTTTAATGAATTTCTTGTTTTGATGTCTTGTTGGGTTTCAAATGTCGTGAGGGGAGGTCGCTGAAGAGCACTCTGCTCTATGTGGACATGTGGGAGAACAAGGCTGTTTTTCTTCTTTGTTCTAGTTTGCTAAGTGCTAAGGTAGACTGCTCTTAAAGCGACCGTCTCCTTGAAACCGACCTTATAAATAGCTGTAGAATGGATATGAGGTGATCCTTAAATGGACCATATTCACCATTGAGTGAATGAAGAAAAAATTCTTTTCTATTGCAAGAGCCAATCATTGTCTTTCATGTCCTCCCATCTCTTTACAAGTTGCAAGTAGACAGATTTTGGAAGACCCATGGTCACAAATAGGTGCCTATGTCTCAAATCTTTAAAAATTCATATGTAATTAAAAAATGCTTGGAAAAATGCTTAGAAAAATATGAAACCACTTGTGTCAAGTTCCACATCCTTTTTTCTTTCTCTGAAAAATGAGCTAAAAATATTGTTGTACAAAAAAAGTGGACTAGCCCTTAAATGGTTGCTTTAAGAGCAATCTACCTTAGTGAAACTCACCGAAGGTGTTTTGGAATTTGTAAAGAGATAGGAAACCTACAAAAAAAGTGGACTAGCCCTTAAATGGTTGCTTTAAGAGCADTCTACCTTAGYGAAACTCACCGAAGGTGTTTTGGAATTTGTAAAGAGATAGGAAACCTACAAAAAAAGTGGACTAGCCCTTAAATGGTTGCTTTAAGAGCAGTCTACCTTAGCGAAACTCACCGAAGGTGTTTTGGAATTTGTGAAGCCCATTTGGAGTATCTATGAATCTTTAACCCTTGAAGGACGGACCCGTGGCCGTGGAAATTATGCATTTTTGATACTGCGTGACATCATCTACTTTGAAAAGCCAAACATACTTAATGGAAGTCAAAATACTAGAAAAGATCTTCCCTTTCCACTCCTAATACTGAGGATGAAAAGTTGCAATTCTCTACTACACGGTTTGATTCCTTGTCATCCAGAGGACATAAAATGTCCGCCTTTGCATTCAAGGGTTAAAGTTGTATTATGTAAGTTAGTTTCCCAAACACGCAGGTAGAATGCAAGCTATATGTGTGCAAGGACAAATTTGAAATCTTGAAGTGAGTGAAGTGCGTAATCAATGACTAGTGGAGCCAAACTTTTGATGAGCGGGTAGTTAATTGCAATGGATTTAAAACATTAACCCTTGTAAGACGGCACGGACGTTTTGCAATCTTTGGATGACAAAAAAAAATCTTGTGATGAGTACATATTCGCTAATTTTCATCCGTTCTTTTTGTGAAAGTGACCATACATATGTCAATCATCATGGGAAGTCAAATTTAGTGTCTTTAATTGCTTTCATATTTTTTGATAACCCTAATACTATGAAAATAGTAAAGATTTTCACATGAAAGTGTTTTGTGCTACGTTGCCCTTCTCGCAATTTTTGAATGGGTAGCATTTGGTATTGGTTTGTACAGTTTTTCCAAAGCTAAACATGTGCATGAACAGTGTTCTTCCCCTTGGTAAAGCACTACATATTGCACCCCGCCTCTCCCTGCAATGATTGGTCCGTCCTTTCAGGGGTAAAGCATAAGGTTTTCATGAATTCCAAAACTAGGTAGACTAATCTACAATATTGAAGTAAGATTCATTTCAAAGTATATTTTGGACAATTATAATTTATTTCAATTCCGAAAAATACCTTTAATGATGACAACTTTAGAAACTTCAATTGTAGTAATCACACCTAAAACCATTCGAATTTTATCATTTGAGGATGTAAAACAAAATGATTTTGGATTTTTCTAATTCGCAAAATGCTTGTAATGCAAAGTGTAAGGAATTGCAACAATTTGGTAGACAAGATGAATTAGTTGATGAATTAGTTACAAATATTCAAAGGTGCCCCAAATTGTGGAAGTTGTAAATTGATTACAAGCAAATTCAAGGTTGCAAAAATTTTGGTTGCAAAATTTTTAGAGCATCTAAACATTACAAAAATAGCCCTTGGGAAAGCTATTAYCTCCATGTTGTAAATGGATCAATTACCTATCTAAAATGAATATGAATTCTATATTTTTGTCATTCTTTTTCTACTTATCATTTTGGATACTTTGTTGGGTCAATCTTTTCATCCACATATTGAAAGTGATATTTTGTCAATGTTGATATTATGTGCACTTATCTTATTTCCTACTATGAATTGATATTTGAAGYCTTGGTRTAGTTCRTACAAATACACCTTAGGAGGTAACYRCCTACAAGGCCTAGAAGCTCAAATTTATGACAATATTTAGTTGTTGCTATCAAGAATAAAAAGAAGAAGGTCTAATATAATGATTAAGAATTCAACAAACAAGTTTTTAAGCTTAAAAAAACTAAATTTTGTAGATTCTAAGACACTAAGCCATTATGAAGGAGATGGAGAAGTTTGGCAACTATCTATATGGTAATTTAGTACATGTATGATAAGAAAAAACCTTGTCTCCGTGCAGAATAATATTGTATTTGACTCACATTGTTTTTGCAGATTTGAATAATCATTTTTTTCCTTTTCCGCATATTTGCATACTCAATTTGTAGGTGATTCTACTATTGATTTACGTATGTGGTTGTTTTACTAAGATCAATCTCGAAGTCTCTACATTCTTGGACTTGAGTTGTGTAATTTCACTTACTCTTGCGTTTTCATTTAATTGCAAATAATGCACAATATTCTATCTAAGTTTCTTTTTTTTCTTCTAGAAGTGCAATATGTGATGTATTATTTATTTGCATTTGACTTCTTAGTGAGGTCTAAAGACTTGTAATTATTCAATTTAGGCATGAACAAAAAATTATGAGTTGACAATGCAAAGTTTAAATTTAAATTTAGCTAATTTGTCACGTTTTGCAGTTTAGAGGTTTTTAGGATTGGGGAGTGCCCAAAATTAATGATCTAGAGCTGAAATTTTTGTGGTCTATTTCCACACTAGGTGGGCATGCATCTGCCAAAGGAAATCTAAAAAAACATTATTTTATGTCCTCTACATGCGTGCTAACAAGGGTCTCTTGCGCGTGCACTTTTGAACATTCAAGATGGTTTTAAGATCATTATTTTGGTGAAATCTCTTTATCATAAAGTTCTCCCAAATCGCCAATTTTTAGTTTTTTTTTAAATTACATTTCCTATTTTCTACAAATTAAAACATGAAAACACCTATTTTCATGAAATTTTGCACATTTCTAGTTCTCCTACTTAGAGAATTTTCCTACGCTTTTCCTTCATACGATACCTTCTTCTTACAGGTGCATACATTAAATATATTTTTCACATTTTTTTAAAATTGTTTTTCTATTTTTACAGTACTCCCAAAAAAACCATGAGTACTATGTGAGTACTATGCCAAACGCTACAAAAACGGGGGGGTCTTTCTTGCAATCACTCTCTAAAGAGATTTCCATCTTGGTGTGATTTGGCCCTTGGTTTTGAAAATAAAATATCTCTTTATTATAAATTAGACTTTTAAATTTTTTCTTCTCTCTAAAACTAATCTTGTGCATTTGAGTGTGATAGTACAATTTTTTTCAAAATACTAATTACAATAAAGAGATATTTACTTTTGAAACTGAAGGCAAAATCATGTACATTTATGGAATCCCATTATACATTTCTTGAACACGCGATGAATAAACTATGAATTTTCAAGGTATTGAAAATAAGCGTTTTTAGAACCAAATTAGACTTTCATGAATAGTGGGAGTACATTTTATAGAAAGGGATTAGAATTATATGTAATGTTATATACCTTTGTTCATCTTGTCCCTTTAATATTTGGTCCATATTGGTTTGGAGCTATATAAAGAATAAGTTATTGGCTAAAAGAATTTGCATTGATGTCAAACCACTCATAGACAACAAATTTTTTTTTGGTGATGTAAGGTAAGATATCAATCTCGAAAAATCCATTGCAATAAGACCGTATAGGAAATTTGTAGTTTTTTGGTTCTAAGGTAGAAACACACAAAAGCGTCCATGTTCTCATTCTTGTACCACTAAATGTGTCCCTAGACTTTGTTGTTTAAGACTTGCTTCCACTCTTATGTATCTTCTTATGTGCAGCTTTTCCATTTTGATGTGCACGAGGACATACGAACTATAGCAGACGCTACGATTGAAAAAGATGAGGTACGACTTGGAATTTCATTTTTTAAGTGTGGAGCTGTTTGTTAACCTCAAGGAGTGCTAGTTCATTCTTTGTGACTTTTATTCAAAGACATGGATGTCTTTAATTTATTAATGTACTATTCTTATATGGAGCAACTTATCATGGTTATAATTGTTTGTTTATTTTGGCAGTCGCACGCTGGAAAAGTTGTTGAGCGTCACTGGTATGAGAAAAACAAGCACATCTTTCCAGCGTCGAGATGGGAGGTGGGTTCATGTGTGCAAGGCTTAGCATTGACAGGCTACACATGTGTAGGTTGTATCTATAATAGCCTCAAGATTTCAGGATTAACATGTCGGTGGAATGCTTCTTCTTCTTCTGTCCTTATCACGTGTAACTGTTTTGGTGAGCTAGCAACAACGGTTTGAAGGCTGTGACTTCCTAGTGGAGCTGTTTATTGCAAAGATTATCTGAGTTAGCAAGCTAACTCTACCTGTGTATCTGTTTCAGATTTACGACCCCACCAAAAGATGGGAGCGATATACAATTCATGGTGACTGAGTGGAGAGTACTAGAATGAGCTTTGTCTCCTAGTTCTGGATTTTCAGGTCTTTTTGGAAGAGGATATGCTGCTGAAGTAGTGAATCAGTCACAGGTACTGACACAAGGTACCGGATACTATTTACGTCGCTTTGAGCATTTTAACATACATAGGAGTGATCTTTGGGAAGATGTATAGGGCTGTGGCGATTCTCTTGGGATCAAATTTTTACCTTTACGCATGTATTTAGTATGCAATTTTAACAGTGGTAGCTTGAAATCACTGTGACAGGATACAACCCATTTCTATGCAGAAATCAGTGGCCATAGACATAATATTTAGAAAAGTCATGCTGACACTGCTTGCTGATAAGCCGTAGCAAATATAAGAATATTTGTATTGCTTCATGCTTACACTACTCGTTAATAAGGAAACATAGGAGTACGTCGTTAGAATTTTTTGGTCCTTTTGGAATTTTGTATAAGGTAGGTAACCCAAAAGCGCCATCTTCACACTACGTACATCTCCAAATTCAGTTATGTACCTATGTTGAAGAAACGCTTTAAGAATCAAACTTTGACAATTCATAAGTTCTGCATATTGTATCCAAATGTTGCATTCTTTGGTGCATTGGAACTTCCTTTCACTTGCCAACAAGACAATATGAAAATCTAACTAGCCTTATAATAGTAACTACGTACAGTACCAATTTGTGGCGCTTTTAGGATGCCTACCTTACCAACTATTCACATAATGCCAGTCACTAGTCCATCGTTTAAGGGATGCTTTCCAGTCACTACATTGATGATGGTAAATAGCGTTACCCATACTAACTATTTTAGAAATGCTATAAGTTTTTACTCTTCATGAATATTTTTACGAGGTGCATGGATCCTAATAGTACTATAGTTGGGAGAACTTTGTACCTATAGTTGGTAAAAATATTCATAAAGAGTCAAAACTTATGGCTATTTTAAATCAATTAGTGTAGGTAACACTATTTACCATCATTACTGTAGTCAATCGTTTAAGGGTTAAGCCCAAAGGCATATAACCATTGAAGTGCATCCATCTTACTTGAGTGCTTTTCAAAACAAATTTTGATCATCTTGTGTTCCCAATTGTCTTGGCTAATTATACACATACTCACATGCACACATATACATATATACTAGCAACTTCATATTACAATGAATCATCATACATTTTGAGGAAGAATGCTCACTAGTTGCACTTCAAGTTTTCATCATGAACATTTGATGAAATAATTGGATGATATTTCTCTTGGATGAAGAGAGTGATGGATTTTGTAACAAGAGTTGTGACMCTATGACATTGTATATGTGATATAATAGATACTAGTGTGTCTTGTGTTGTTGCCACAACCAAAATAAACTAGGGGAAAAAGGACAATTAATTGTGGCACAACCAATGGGATTCTTGGAATTACTACAAGAAAACAGGGTGTAATAAATAGAAGATGAACGCAGTCATGTTGATGATGACAATTCTGTGTATTAGGTTGTGTCCATTTGGCAATCTTCTAAATAACAATCAACATAATTGTATTTATATGTCCAAAAACAATTTGCTTAGTTGATTCGACAATCCATTGAACATCCTTAAAGGAGAATTTCAGACCTCACTTTAACTTAACTAGCATGAGAATGTGTGGAATGGATTTCAAAAGTTTTGATTGCACAAATTGCAAGATATTTGCATTTGAAGTAAAGAAAATAAGTTCATTTGCACATTGCAAGACTAAAATATTTGACTTTGAACCTTGTTAACTTCAATTTCTAAACTAGAGAGTTTTGAGCTTTAAATTTTTATGGTGGAAAATTGAGTTGAGAGTCAAGAAAATTTAATTTACATTCATAAAACAATTGTTAAGTAGAAAAAGGTATGAGATAGAAGGAAAATCTAAATTATTAACGTCTTTAAGATGGAATTCAAACCCACTAATCCCAATGGTGAGATTTTTCTAGCAAGCAAACTAAACCATGCAAAACTTTTTTTTTGAAAAATTGTAAAAATTGCATTCAGAAATGATTTCTAGAAGTTATTTTTTCAAGAAGATGCTTAGATTGCCCAAAAAGCAAGATTGTCCATAACTTTCACTTAACTTATTCAAATGAATTGAATAAAAGATTTTCATTTAGACAAAAATAATCTATGAGAAAAAAAATTATTTTTAAGAAAAATTGAAAATTGAAAATTTATCTTGCTCCCAAATTTCCCTTGTTTTGAGCATATTTGGACATAACTTTTGATTTTAGGCACCAATTGGAAAATAAAATTATATTCTCACAAAGCTAGTCAGTTTTCCCATCTTTAAAAAAGTTTCAAAAAATCATAACAAAAATTGAGACCATAGGTACTTGCCCAAAAATCCAATTTGTCCCACGAACAAACAATGGTCCTTTAGGGGTTAAAATTGTCATCTCTTGTATAAAGAGCTACAATGAATGAATCGTTTTGTTTTGCAAATTCAACCATAGAATTTTGCATTAGATTTGTATGAGAATATAGAGAAAATATCTTAAATACTCTAATTATGTAGATTGTAAGATATTAGTGTTCAAAGTGACAAGAAAAGATGTCCCAACACTTACCGTTTACTAGGGTTTTAGACTTTGAATCCCTTGGACTTAAAGTTTTTCCACTACAAAGTTTTCAGGCTCAAATCTTCATCATGGAGGATTCAGTTGAAAATAGGTTTAGATTGTAGCAAGTAATGTATAATATATGGATCATGTATTTATTTTGAAAATTTGTGAAAACTGAATTTGTAAACCGATTTTGTATAATATTTATTTTATAATATGACCTATTTTTTTGACATATAACTCCTCATTTTTTTTCACATCAATACCCAATAACCCAATGGAACAAATAAGAGATTTTGATCAGACATCAATATATTCTAATAGAAGAAAATTGAAAAAAATAACAATAATGAGTTTTTGCAAATTCCTTACAATGCCTATCCATGAGCATCTTGTGCTTAAATATCCTAAATTTCTTATCCTTGCACCAAATGGAATAAAACTTACATAATAAAAAAGCTAGTATATTCACTTACATTCAAAAAACCCAAAGTCCGGCAGTGACCAAAAAATGGTCGTTTGAGCGCTTAGGGGTCAACACACCAACATCTTCAAATTAAATATTTTAGTGAGTGTAATATGAAATTTCAATTAGATAATAATTTGATGAAAACTCCAATAGAAAGCAAAGTCTAAAAGACTTAAAGACATGTGAAGAAAAGTAAATTTTAAAAAGAGTGAAAATTGCATCAAAGGTCTTATATACATTTCAAGGGTCAAAATACTATCTACATTCTAGAAGCTAGGCTTATCCTTTCATGTGCTACACTTTCATTGGCCAAATCTTTTCAACCAATTGATTTTTTTATCCAAGCATTCAACCACTATACTTTGGGATTTTTTTTTACCCACAATAGCTTGTTCTGTAAATCTAACTGCATACAAAAATGGCCAACTTGATTCTTCAAAGGATTACTTCAAGTGCAACTTCATTTAAATATTTTTAATAATAGAAAAAACACTTCAAAAATCAACGTGACCACATTCTAGTCGTTCAGGCGTTGAAAGTTTAATCAAACATTGTTTGTTTCATGTTGCTTTTGAGTTTGATCTTAATTTCTTTTCAAGTATATTTCATGTTTTCAAGCCAAACATTCATCCTAAAATCCTCCATCATCGAACAAAACATAATTCCTAAAGTTTATAAGTACTATAGCGTGCCAAGAATTAAGCTAGATTTTTATTTTTAATTACCTATAAGGTGCTTGAAATTAAGACCAAGTAGCTTTTTTCTACTACAAGGGTCCCTTAAAATCATAATTATTGGGTAAATAGCCCCCCCAAAATATCTAGTTAACACTTGTGGTTACAAAACATATGGGGAAGTGACCTCCCCATGAATGAAGTATAGAATTGACATTTAGAAGTTAATACAAAAAAATTGATAAACTTCTAAATGTGTGTCTTATTTTCAATGTGGATTTGTTAAAAATTATATAATCACAAAATTTTCTTATCATTTAGATGTATCAAGGCATGTGTTCATAAGAGCACTCAATAATTTTACTTTAGGGATGCCCCAAGTTGACATTTTTGTTGTTCAACAAAGTTCCTAAGACAAAATTTTAACAAATCAACATTTAAAAGAAAAATAATTCATCTAAATTTATGTTTTAAAGTGATTTTTGTATTTAAATTATATCAAATTTAATCATTTTCAATAAATAAAAATAATTTAATTCAAYATCTTCATAGATTTATTTTTATAAAATTGTAATTATAAACTGGATGCCATATTTTAATAATTACATGTGAGTATCAAGATTTTTCTTTTGATTATAAATTAAGACTAGAATTTACTTCAAATTTATATTTTTAACAAATTCGACTCTTTAAAAACTCACAAATTTTGTTGTTCATTTTAGCATACTTCATTGTTATCATAAAATATGTATAAAATATTAGTAAGTGGCTCAAAGAGCAACCTTTTAAGGGATGCTAGGTCTTTTTGGTGGGTTTCGAATTTCCAAAAATATTTTTTCTTATTTTTTACTTGAAGAAGAATTGATGCGGAGTCTAACACAAGTGGTTTCATATTCTTTTTGGAGCATTTATGAATTACTTATGAATTTCCAAAGAATTATGCAGTAGGCACTAGTATTCTTGCAAAATCCACTCACCCGCAATCTGAAAAAAGATATGGCTTGACCAAAAACAAACACTACGGCATTTCAAAAAGTAATATACAAGATTCCTAAATGCAACCTTCACTAAATTTAAAGAGACCCTATGTTCTTTAATCATTTGTAAGAAGGCAATTGGGCAATCAATTCTCATTTAGAAAAATTAATTGAACACACCTTGGCTTTGAAATGGATCCTCCTTGGCTCTTATTCCATCCATTGGCAAAGTATGAAGCAATATATGACAAGTCTTGATTATGCTTTCCCATTGTTGGGGTTCCATTTTAGAACCACTAAATGTCCATTAAAGAGCTGCCTACAAGGTTTTTTTGAGCCACCTCCTAATGAACCATAATAAATATATATAATGTCATGTGGAAGTTGGTTACGAAATCAATGTAGTTTTTACTGGGTATGTGGCTCAATTTAGGTCTGCCTCCATCTACAAGTCATCTTTATTTCCTTAGGTTGTTTTTGTACAAACCTATCTTCTACTTAGTTTGCAACCTAATTCTTTCTTCTCCTTTGCAAAGTGTGTTCCAAAGACAACACACATTTCACTTCTTTAAGCATAAAGAAGTGTCTCCAAAGTAATGAACATAAACATTTGAGTTTCAACAAAGTTGTAGAAGATGATAACTCTACATTGATGTAGAGAAATTTTGAAATTTTGATGCATTGATCATTGCTTGGATGGGGGTTGAAATCTATTTTTGCGAAAGACAATTGTAGAAACAAAAAATGCACACATTATGAAAGAAGAGGGTTTTAGTGAGGATTAGCAAGGATTATGCTGAAGGGTTTATGGAAAAATAATGGTTGTGTGTTATAAAGAGATTCAATATATTGCACCCATGTTGATTATGATCATATTTTAGGTGAGCAAATAGTTATTGATTACAAAAATCATAAACTACTAAAATTTTGAAGTTTGTTGTATATAAATAACAATTGGGACTATGGTTGAAGACCATTACTTATAAAGCAAGAGCATTGTATAACCATTTGTGTAGAAGAAGATATTTGTGGCTTTGCAATGCAAAATTTGTGTCTATATTATTATATGTATGATCTTTCTTAGCATCATTTTAAAGATTTTTTTTAAGTTAAAATTAGATATCTCTACTTTGACAATATTATATTACTTAGTTCTTATCAATTTGCAAACTTTTATATGTTTAATATAAGAAGCTATTCTAAGAAATTCTAAGCATTGATTTGTCATGTAAATTCAATTTTGTAAAGTTCATCAACAAAAGTTAAAGGCTTTCACTGAGTTTGCAAAGGCAATGTGTTAATTAAGTTTACTTTGACATGGAGAATCAATTTGCATATGAGACATACATTAATTAGGTTTGTAAATGAAATCATCATATGCCTTTAATGAACAAATTCATCACCAAAATATTCAAAACTATTTTGGTCAATGTTTAGTCAAAATAAGTTGATGCCGTTTTAAAGTGTGATTTTAGTAAATTCAAACTATTGAAATCCTTTCAATAATGATTCTATGAATTTGACCCTTTACTATATAATGTTTTGGATATTCCATTTATGAGTATAAAATTTGACTCAAAATTGATTTTTTGAAATTTAGAAGAAATCATCTCACAAAAATTGGAAAGTTTAATCATTTTGTATATAATTGAATTCATTATATTTCATAAAATTTAAAAGATAATATTTGAATTAGTTTAAAAAAAGAATTTTCCAAAACCCTAGTAGCTTTGCAACTTATGATTATTTGCAAAACCTAAAATCACACAAATGTTACCACTACAACTAGCCAATAAAAAAGTTGTCTATATAGATTTAATGTAATATTACAAAAAAATGTTCATTCCTATAGTTACAACATGCATATAAATGGATGTCAACTTTTTGGTGTGGTGTTCATAAAATTTCTCTCAAAATAAATGAAATCCTTTAGGGTTTTGAATTTCATCATGTTTTCGGGACAAAACATTGAAAGGATGTATTCAATTTCAACGAATATTTAAAAAATTGTAGAGAAAGTATGGAATGAAACAAATATTGCTTCAAAATATTTCTACATTTCATAGTGTAAATGGAATACTGAATTGTTATAGATTTATTGTAGAATTAAGTAATGTTTTTAATGTTTTTTAAATTTTGATATTGATTTTGTGTACATTTTGTAGATGATTAATGTTTCAATTAATATGGTACTAGGGTTTCTAAAAACTAAAGATGGAGGCTCAAAGTCATAGATTTGGAGGAATTTTTCCTAGTTATAATGGATCCATATTACCTCGGTCGATGCGTTCAACTCGAGTAAGTGATTATTCTAATCATCAAACTAGATTTATGTATTTTAGAACATGATTCTACTTACTTCAAGTAGTAGCATTCAATATAGTTTATATACAGTGTCTTTGGAAACTATAATTTCACTAACAATTTTGTATTATTGATACTCTTATGCTTGAACCAATATCAAATTAAATAATGCTTTGTTTCGATTGAATTTGAACAAATATAAAATTGAATTAAAATGAAGAGACAAAATTTTAAAAGCACTTAGAAATGGGGAAGTGTTTCCATCTCTTTTCTGTATATAGATATTTAATTTAGTTGTCTAAGAACCCAAGATGGAGATTCCATCAATCTCCTAAGTATTTCAAATAGAATGATTTAACTTGTATGAAATAACCTAAATATAATACATTTGTTTTTTTATTACACTTTGTGTATTAAAATAAATGTTTATCAGAAAGCTATTATAGATGCAGCAATGAATTTGCTCGGAGGAGGATTACGAGTACGTATATTGATGCATGGAAAAAAGATTATTGATGAAAAGGCTACTTTGATACAAAGTGGAATTTCTAAAAATTTGAAGCCTGAGTCATTAGGTTTTATGTTAGAACCTAGTTCAATTCCAACTTCTCCAACTACCAATTTTGAGGATCCATTGCTTGTACTTTCAAGGCCTTCAAATCAAACATCACCTTGGTATTTCTATATTTTTTTAAAAGATTCAATGCCTTGTACTTAGACTTGTATGTTTAGAAAATATTTATTATTTCTATTTGCCATTATATTACTTGACTTTTTAAACAACATTCATTCAATTTAATAAAATAATATATTTTTTGATTTAATATTATATGTACAAATGATTAACATCATATGTTTGCAACAACTTTACAACAACTAATTTAGTATTTTCTAAAATAATATAGTTTCATTTATCTACTTATTTCTTTTATTATAGGTTTCAAGGCTTAGGAATTTCACATCATCCTCATTCCCATGGAGTGGAAGGGGGAAATCAAGGAATAATATATAGTAAAGGTAATTCTAGTAAGGTAATGGGAGGATGTTCATTTCATGATGAAGATCCATCATTTTCCCAATCTCATGTGTGTGGAGTAGATCAACAAGCTTCATGTATAGGTCGAAAAAAGAATACAACAACAATTTCGTATTCTACTACTTGTATACATGATGATCAGTTAAAAGGCAACAACCCCAATGCAGGAAAAGCTACTACCACCAAATCCAATTTGACCGAGAGAATTGCCTTGTCTCCACACTCRACACGAATAGCTGCAGTTGGAGCGTTAGCTGCTATACGCGCCCAGGCTGATGCTAATCGTCGATTGAAAAATGATTTTGATACACCATTACCATCAAATAATCACACTCTTCTTGATGGTTCTAGTAGTGGATCTAGTGCCATCATTTTGCATCCTACTATTGGAATGCGAGATAATATCCATGGATTAGCTTTAGTGCCAATGCAATCAAAGTCRCATTCATTAGATATTGGAAAACGGCGAGTRCGCCGACCATTTAGTGTTGCTGAAGTAGAAGCACTTGTTCGTGCTGTTGAAAAGTTGGGTACTGGAAGGTATTTATGATGTCATTTGATWGTGTTTTATGAGTTCTATTGCAAAWATAAWGTATAGCAATAGTATTTTATATAATAATTTGAATGWTACATTGTGTTTATAAAGTGGAAGTTATGATGTTAAATTTTACATTGAATTGACTTGAGTTGGATTTTGAACTATACTTTGTTGATAAATAAATAAATTTTTCCTAAAATGTGACTATGAAGTCTATAATTCTTTAAGGAATAATATCTTACACAATAATTATGAATGTTTACTTTGTACATGAAAAGGTGGCGGGATGTAAAGCTACGTGCATTTGAACAAGCAAAACATCGAACTTATGTTGATCTTAAAGTATGCAAATTCATTTTTCATTAGATAATTCAAATTCAAATAAATATAATAAAATTATTACGAAGACAATAAAAATTAAATTATTATTAAATCAAATTACTAGATGCTTAATTGCTTATTTGATTTATCATATTTTTTATTCAACTATATTATTTTACATATAATATTTGAACATCTTAGTTATTATAAAAGYATGCTTCTACTAAATATTATCTTCATAGAAAATTGAAACAAAGTAATAATGTAGACAATGTTTTGTTTGTTATAWTTTTTTAGATACTTATGTGATTTTAGTTAATTTATATAAGATTCAAATGAAAAAATGATTAATTAATAGGATAAATGGAAAACATTGGTACATACGGCTCGTATTGCTCCACACCAAAGAAGAGGTGAGCCAGTTCCTCAAGAACTATTGGAAAGGGTAACACGTGCTCATACATATTGGACAGCTCAAGTTGCTAAGCAACAAGCAGAATTAGATTTTTAATCTTGTCTTGAATATGATGCATTAAGGATATGATTATAAAGGTCCAATATATTCATAGATTGTTACAACTAATTGCCAATGCTCATTAAATTTTAATAGAGGCTTTATTTTGAATTAAAATTTTATTGGATCTATACAAGACATTAAGCATCAAAGAAACATATTTTTGTGTCAATGAAAAGGACTTTCAAATTTGGTGATTATAGATCATTTTATCCATTTGTACATTGATCTAAATTTATCTTTTCATATTGATCTCTCCAAATGGTACAATTTTTGTGATAAATTAATTTGTAATGTTAATAGTTTTTATTGTATTAAAATATCTGGATGTCTTTTAATCACTATAATAAAGTTGAAGTGTCATCTAAAGATTCTATAAAATATAAAATATATGTTACATTGGATATTAGTAAACTTTAATTCATAGTCCCACCAGAAATTCATACCCAACCATCCAAGAAAATGGCATGGATTTTTGGTTTCATAAATTTATAAATTGTATAATTTCTAGACATGCCTATGGCTTATTTAAATAGAAAACTTTTTTTGAATACTTTATTTGTTACCTTGTCGTTTCTTTTGTTGCCTTTTTATTAACCTCTAAACTCTAAAGTACCAAATTATGTCTTTGGGCAACAAATCAATTTTGAGCAACTCACTACAAATGGAATTTTTATTTTGTCTTTGAAATTTTCACAAAACATGGGAACAAGGTCTTTCTTTTAAGTCCCAACGGTTTTCATAACTATTGAATACATACTTAAAAATTATTGTATGATATATAGTTTTTTTCCTTGGCTAGGCAGTCTAATTAGATTTTAAAAATCACTTTTTTTAGAAACAAAAATTTGAAATTGGTTTTCTAGATTTATATATATACATGGAAACCTTTGAAGCATTCCATTTTGATTAATGAAATGAAAGTTACTGTGAGGAGTTTAGTTTGCGGGTAGTTGTGAATATTTTACTCTAAAATAAATTTTGAAGTCCTTTACTAAACTCAATTTTTAATAATTTTGGAAAAAACAAATCAAATCATAGGATATAGATTGTTTATTACAACATTACAACCAGTGGAATTGGCATTTTTCAATTCCTTAACTAAATTCTTAACAATTTACTATTTTGAATAATTTTCCACTTTTTCCACCATCCTATTTTTTCCTATATGTTCTCCAATTCAAGTTGATGTGAAAATTTTCAAGCATGTAGCCAACTTGCCTTGAAGAATGAATCCAAAGAATCACCACCCACATGGACGTTTTTCATACAATTGTGACCTTGTGCAGTGTACTGCCCCTGCTTTTTGTGAGGCCAAGTGAGGCCAAAAAATCAATTTTTTGTCAATTCAAATGCTAATATCTTGTAATCCACACAGTTGCCAATTCATACTTTAGGGATTAAAGTAGATGAATAGAAAAAAGATATATATCTCCTCCTTACATGTTTAGTGTCTCAAGACCTTGTCAATTATTCATTAGAAGACTATTTTGAGATTGTTCCCTTTGTTGTTCTTTATGCTGTCACTGAAGTGCAAACCAGTCCATAAAGCTTTGAATTTTTGAATTTTTGAAAATAAAAAAACCTAAACGAGGCTTGATCAAATAGTTCAAGCGTTCTGATTTCCATACTCGCGGATTTTCTGAAGCAGCGAGCGTCGACGTTCCATTCCTGGACGGCAATAATGCCGCTGCGGTGCAGAAAGCGGAAGGATTACTCAGCCAAGGAGAAAATCGTCCCAGAGTTCGGCGATGCGGACGAAGAAAGGTCGCAGCAGGGCAAGGCTCTTAATGCACAAAGAACGGCGAACAGCACCGGGGTCAAAGCCAACAAGGACGCGATTTTTGCAGCAGGGCGGTTCCACGACCTCGGACTTGCACCGGCTCTGAGCGATCACATTCATGGTTAGCGCATTGTCGCGTTTTTCTTACTGAATTGGAAGTTTTGAGTGTAATTACTCAACTGGAATGTGTGTTCTGTTCTTGTTCTGAAGTTGCGGATTGTTGTGGAGATGGAGACGGTCTCCCTCCGTCCGGACGTGAAGTCTACGTTTGGCCTCACTAGTTTTGATGAGGTCATTGGGGACTTTATTTTGTCCAATTTGATGTTCATGCAATGACTCAGGTGATATAAAATCTGAATTATGCTTCTCACCTGAAATTGGTGTCATACGTTTGGACACTCGTTTCCGGATAGAGGGAGTCTATGCATGGGGCACAAACCTCAGAAGACAAGAATAACTATCCTAGATTTAGGTTCTGAATTAAAGTAGGGGTGTACGCAGTGATGCAATTAGGTGGGGCTTCCAAGTAGGTGTACTTGCCTTAAGTGTCCAAATTTGGTTTCAGTACTTTTGATTAGGTCATTTGTCCAATTTTGTTTTCATGTTTTGACGAGCAACTGCAATGATTCTGGTGATATAGAATTTGGGCCCATGCTTTTCACTATGTGATCGATGAACTTGGTGTCAAACGTCTGGACACTCATTTCCGGATAGAGGAAGTATGCAGGATGTGCCGTTTTACATTTTGCAATGATGTAAGTGTAATTACAGAATCCAATGTAAAGGCGGTTCTTACTTCTAGTGTGTGATTAGTTAGGTTTTATTTCGTTGATCTGACAATTTATTTAATTTTATTTGGAGCAGACAAACTATCGTTCTCGGCACCGACTGTGATTCAAAAGTCAGCTATACCGCTAATTCTTTCAGGGCGAGATGCGTATCCACTCATGTGATTGTTTTATATGGTTCCATTGTCATACTTGAATTTAGGGTTAGGGGTGCTTTTATGGGAGGATTTATGGTGCTCGCCAGCACGCGGAGKCCATGTTAGTGGTTCATTTTGTAATTTCACTTGATTAGAAATCTGAGAAATTTTTGTTCTACTGTAGCCACGTSAGTTAGCAGGTTTGTTCTTTTGCAGACKAATTCACGAATTTTGTGTATCCACGTCACTTATTCAGGRTTTCCAAYCAATAAGACAATGACTCCTAYCACTCATTTATAAAGAASACATTTTTTGAAGAGCCTAACCTSTTATGTTAGAAGATGTTGTGTTGGACCACCAAGCTTTTGAGAGAGGTCTTCCCTTGACCAGGTKCAAACAGACTGGTGAATGCTGATACCGGAACGGGTAAAACGATGGTGTACCTCGCGCCCATCATCAACGCACTTCAGTCATACGAGCCTCGGATAACGAGAAATGAAGGCACAATGGGTGTGTGAACTTATCCTTATCCCTTTCTCAACCCCGAAGTGTCAAGAGACTCAACTTGGACCTAACGTCTTTTTTTAGCACTTTTGAGTACTTCATTTGGGAATCTCCTTTTGTTCAATTTTATTTATTTTGTGATCAATACATGCAATGCTCTTCACTGATTCTGGTGATGTATAGTTTTGACCAGTCTGTATTATATCCTTCATTATATGATCAATTGAGTTTGTCATTTTAAAAATCATGAATCTTTAGTGTTACAGTGTTATGAAATTAGTTTCTAATTTTGATCATGACAGAAGTTGTTTAAAGGTCGACATTGGTTTGTCTCCGGAAGCTTTGACCTGTGTTAGATCATTCCTACAATACATTTTTTGGGTTAGTAGTATGGTCTGTAGAGGGGTTGCTGGTTTTAATCTATTCGGGAGCTGTCTAAATTTTCAAAATGTATTGGGGAAAGAGTTCGACAGAGAGAGTCTAACTGATGAGGTGGCAGCGTTGGTGCTTGTTCCAACACGGGAGCTTTGTTTGCAGGTCTGTGCTGTAGCAGAGCAAGTGGTGCACCGGTTTCATTGGCTGGTACCTGGCTGTGTGATGGGAGGTGAGAACCGATCTAAAGAGAAAGCCCGTCTTCGCAAAGGTCAGTAATCATTTGGAGCATCAGATTAGCCCCTCAAGGACTAATTAGACTTAATTGGGCTTTACGCTCTTTTAGCAGTGTTGTTTAGGTCATATGGGAACTCTTTTTAGTCCAATTTTATTTAATTCTGGATCAACCATGCAATGTACG